>PVJS01024246.1:0-28864 GCA_004027185.1 Glis glis
TACCGGGGATTGCACGCAGGGGCGTTCTACCTCCGTGCTACGCCCCCGGCCCTATTTTTTTATGCTTTATTTTGAAACCGGGTCTCACGAAGTTGCGGAGGGCCTCACTATGGAGAAAGAGAGAGAGCGCGAGAGCGGAGGCTGGCCGCGAACCCAGATCCTCTGGTCTCCGCCTCCCAAAGTACTGGGATTACAATCGTGCGCCACCATGCCCGGCCTGGTTATTATTCTTATTGATACTACTATTTATCCCTAAGATGACCAGTGGGAGCCTTTTCAAGCTGGCACCTTTGATATGCTTTCTGTGGTCCTTGATAACATTCATGCTATGCTATCTGTTTTGTCAAGATATGCCAGTCTAATCTTACATACTATCTGCTCTAAACCAATCAGCTATCTCCAAGAAACCATGGGAGGGGGCTCCTTGCTGCTTGATTAGTTCCTAGACCATTTTAGTGAATTTATTAGGACATGTGGACTGTTTAAAGATTTTTCTTTCAACGTCTATTCATTCACAGTGATACTTCCAATGCATCTGAATTAACCTCTTCTATCTTGTTCCTGTTTCTTCTTTGCCCAATGCTGAAAAGGCCAGTTCCCAAAGACACCCACACAATTACCCAGTTGCTTTACTGTCCCTGCAGTTGGAGCCAAGATTGAGCAGACCAGACTGGAGACCACCTTGGGTGAGTTATAAATAGAGAGCTTAATTTCTCTGCAAAGGGCTTTTCCACTTTTTTACTCCTTTATAGATCCTGCTGAGTCTCAGGCCTTTAGGAAGTCGACACAATCATCCCAGAACGAAGCCTTCAAAGTGGAGGCGTGGGGTCCCCGGGTTTCAGGAAAAAGAGAAAGGTGAAAATCAAGTGTGTTTGATGTGCGACTGCCACTTACCGCTTCCACAGCCCCGGTGTGGGGTGACTGTGTCAGTCGAAGGCTAATTGGCCAATCCTTCATGGCCATACCCAGAATGAAATATAAACTTCGGAGCAAAATTATGCAAAGCAAAAATTATGCAAGCAAAAAGACTATGCCAGAAAAAGGAGAAAAGAAAACAGAGGTCACAAACTTTTCATTTAGGTTTAGATGGGAGCAGGAGATCTTCTTTGTACATTCATATAGAAATGCATGACTATATTAATCAATATATACATATGTATATGCATATATATATATATATATATATATACACACATATATGTATATTGCAGCACTGGGGATTGAACCCAGGGGCATTCTACCTCTGAGCTACACCCCCAGCCCTAATATTTATTCTTTATTTTGAAACAGGGTCTCACTAAGTTGTGGAGGGCCTCACTAAGTAGCTGAGGCTGGTCCATGAACCTGGATCCTCCGGTCTCAGCCTCCCAACTACTGGGATTACAAGCATGTGCCACCACGCCCAGCTTCAATATATATATTTTTAAGAAGAATTGGACAAGCCAGGCATGGTGGTGCACACTTGTAATCCCAGGACTTGGGAGGCTTTGACAGAAGGATCTCAAGTTTGAAGCCAGCCTCAGCAACTTAGCAAGACCCTGTTTCCAAATTATTAATAATAACAATAACAACAATAATAATAATAATAATAATAATAATAAAGGGCTGGAAGTGTAGCTTAGAGGTAGAATACCTCTGGGCTCAATCCCCAGCACCACCAAAAAAATGAATTGGACAAACATAGAAGATCTCATACTGAATATATAGAGAGAGAATATATTATATTCACTAATTGTACACTAAGTACCTGCCAGTGTTGGGCACTATGCTAGACCCTGGGGAATCAAAGAGGAATAAGAGACACGGACTGCCTTTGGGGGAAATAGAAATGTAAGGCAGATAAAAAGCTATTTAAAACATAACAATATGAATGGTGAAATGATTCTGGCATGGAGGAAGGGGAGATTAATTCTAGACAGGAAAAACCACAGGAGGATTTTATGGAAAAGCTGACTTCTCTGTTCAGTGGGGAAGAACAGGAAGGATTTCAGTATCCTGGCTGAAGGTTTCTTTAGCACGCAGTAAGCAAGACCTGCTGTCCCACCAATTCGAAGGGCAAACATCGTGATGGTCTTAAACACTTTCACGGGAGCAGGCTCCAGCCTGGGCAACCCGTGTGGAGGAATGGGGCCATGCCTCTGCTGAGCAGGAGCTGAGCCCTGGCTGGAGATGAGCGGTCCACTTTCCTAGCCTGAAGGTCTGCCCCAGCTGTCTCATAGAATGCCACAAGCTTATACGATCAGAGAGGGGGTCCCTGCATTCTTCTGGGGTTTTTTGGGGGGTATGATAGTGGGGATTGAACCCTGGGGCATTCTACCTCTGAACTACCCCCAGCTCTCTATTTATTTATTTATTTATTTATTTATTTATTTATTTATTTTGGAACATGGTCTTGCTAAGTTGCTGAGGGTCTTGCTAAATTGCTGAGGCTGGCTTCCAAACCTGTGATCCCCTGTCTCAGTCTTCCAAGTGCCGGGATCACAGGCGCCCGCCACCATGGCCAGCAACCCGCATTCTTCACAGTAGAGTTGGATCTGCCTCTTAACTAAGCTGAAAATAAGGGTAAGTCTATCCTCCCCAGGTCCCCTCACTTGAGCTCCCCTGAATACCTCTACTACCCCATTATTTCCCATTTTTCTTCCCCAGACCAAGAGGGACAGAAATAAGTGCATTAGTAGGGCCACAAGTTCACCAGTAGGAGGTGCTACCATGACATTGGGGGAAAAAAGGCCAGGGGTGGGGAGGGAAGGGACAATTTAACAAAAGCAAATCTCTTTGCTATCAGGGGAAGAGAGAAAGACTGCAAGGAAAAGATGCAAAATCAAGATCCTGAGTAATAAAAAAGAAAATGAGCTGGGCAAGGTAGCATACGCCTGTAATCCCAGTACTTGGGAGACTGAGATAGGAGGATCACAGATTCGAGGCCAGCCTCAGCAACTTAGCAAGACTCTCAGTAATTTAGCAAGACACTGTTTCAAACTAAAAAGGGCCGGGGGTATAGCTCAGAGGTAGAATGCCCATGGGTTCAATCCCTAGTACCAAAACAAAACAAAACAAAAGATTGGTTTTAAGGACCTGCACCAATGGAAAAAGTCACGCTCACCTTGGTGCATCCGTTTGCAATAGATGCTTTCATCTCATAAAACTAGGATTTCTGGTAAAATAAGTTTGTGTACAAACTGGATTATTCTGAATTCCACTTTAATAAGAATGTAAAAACCAAGCAACATGTAATCTTTTCATGGGAGATTTGAGCTTCTGTCTTCTGAAACTATATTTATTGGTATTCAGGAGACAGTCCATAAGTATCAAATAAATATCTGAGTCTTCCCTACTTCTGCTTCCATCTCCTACAGCTTCGTTCCTTGGTCTTATTTGCCAACATGATGTGCGGAAGAATCTTGCTCTCCACTCTCTGATGGGCTAGGGCTGAAGCTTTGTTTACCTGCCTGTATCTCTCCCCATCTCCTTTTAGCAAGTATGTGCCAGGGGGACAGACATCATTGATGTGAGGCAAGAAAGCAAAACATTTTGTTAGCCTTTCTTATCAAAGAACCTAGCGTATTCCCTGCATCATGAGTAAGTCAGGGCTTAAGACTAGATCTGCTAGAGGAAGAAGAAATCTTCAAAGGCAAAGTATGGTGGCAGCATGACTAGGCCAAGGTGTAAGTATATGAGGCAGATTTTTGAAAACTGTTAAGTCGGAGGGGGATCAAGCATCTTTACCCAGGTAGATCCGAACTGTCTGTGACTTGGTTGGGCCTTTCCGGGATGGGAGAACAGAGAGCTATGGCCACTTCTGAGATAAAGGGATTTCCTGTCACCAAATCTTGTTAACTAGAGGTATACAACTTTCTTCCTATCTGGTTGATTTAGTGACTTAGTCACGAAATATGAATGGATGAATAGAAATGTTTGCTACCACCCAAAGTTCAGGAGACTGTAGCATGTTGAAGATGGGAAGAACCTTAGAAATAGTTCGTTCAGCTGTCACGGATAATCAAAACGGTGGCCTTGAATTGTTGACTGTCTTCTTCAGAGGGCAAAGCTCAACTTAGAGGTCTGTTGAAGACTCTTCTAATCCAATATTGGGATGGGATCCTCAAAAGCAGGTTAAAATATACAAATTTTAAGTTCAAGATTATATAATAGCATTTGTTTGTAGGCAAACATCCAATAAGACTGAAAGAACTCTCTATGAGCATCTGAAAATAATGACCACAGGAATAAAGGTGAGAAAACCAGAGGCAAAGATATACCCCTTGATTTGATATTTTAAGCAGTGATAATGGAATTTAATTGAGGATAGAGCTCAAAGTACAAAATAAAGGAGGTATAAAATGTAACTTGTAGGACATGTTCTTGACAGCCAAAGAATTCCTATATAGAGAAGACCATACCTTTTTAATTTCAGATTTCAAATTACAAGGGTTACTCTGCTGGCTGAAGAGGGATTTCTTGAATCTCTCTATCACCCTTCTTTTCAAATTGTGGTGCAAAGCTGGAGGAAGCTGTATAAAATGAGAAAACAATCATTATAACCAAATTCTCAACCCTGCATCGCTGACTACCAGGAAGCATTTACAGAGAGTCAATGCTACCATACGCAGTCAATAGGTCTAAATAAAAATTCAAATTTTACTCCAAATTAGCATGGCTATATAGTATAGTTTTTCATCTTGTGATCCAGAAGAAGTAAAATATACTACTCTGCTATCTCTCAAAGGTCTGCTTCCACTTATTGCTATATTTGTTGATATTACTTTTTATATAACATTGACTAACTGCAAACATTAAACCATTGACTAATTGACTAAATTGACTAATTGCACACATATATTGAATTTTGTAAATAATAGCCTTGATAAAGTTTTATCAGGTGCTTGGGTGCCTAGGACATGCTCAGAACCAGGCTGAACACCCCAGCCATGGTCTTGTCATGGAGGATCTAAGACTTTGGACCAGGAAATACATGTCTGGGTCACCTCATAGTCAGATGCCTGCCTGCAGGGGCTCCTGAAAATACCTGGAAAGAGACTGCATTTTAGGGACCAGTCTAATCCAGAAGAAAGTCAGAATGGTTTCGTATTTCTTAGGGTCTGGCCAGGAATGAGTTAGACTTAATAAATAAGTAGGAAGTCACTGCAGAACCTTAGAAAATCTGTTAATAAGATGAAAATAGGGAATTCAAAACACAGATTTGTAGTGCTTTGCAGGTTGGGTTTCTGCAGGGACTCAAAGATTCTGACAAGCACAAAAGGATGAAGTGATGTTTGGGAGAAGGATAACCGAAGAGAAACAGGGTCAGACTTAGAGGGGTCTCGGGGTTGCCAAAAAGTTTCATTTTGCTCAGCTGGGCGTGGTGGCACACACTTGTAATCCCAGTACTTGGGAGGCTGAAACAGGAGGATCTGGGTTCACAGCCAGCCTCAGCTACTTAGTGAGGCCCTCCACAAATGAATGAGACCCTGTTCCAAAATAAAGAATAAAAAAAATAGGGCTGGGGGTGTAGAATGCCCCTGGGTTCAATCCCTGGTATTGAAAAAAAAAAAGTTTCATTTTGCTCATGGAGAGATCTTGAAAGGAGAGGAAGAACGGGAAAGAAAAAAAGATGGCCGAATGGGAAGGGAAATGTGGTAGTAGGCGCTCTCAAGATTAAAAAAACAGGAATATAAGTCAAAGCTCAACTCTAAAGAAAAAGGAAGGAGGCAGAGATGATTACGACCCCACCCTGCTCCATATCCTAGGCTCCCTTTTGGTTGGTGCCACGTGACTACTTTTGGCCAATAAAATGACGTGCTGCGCTCCAGGGCTGAAACAATCCAAAGCCAAAGTGTGCTCCATCTCTGTCCTTCCTCCTGCAAGGAGCTTGGAGTCCACCCGCTCCATGCGGCACGGCCACAAGATGGACAGGGCCACCTGGCCAGCCCAACCTCGAGGGAGAGAGAGACTTCTACGGTGTCAAGGCAAGGGATTTCGGGGAGTATTGGTTCATGCAGGATAACTTAGTGTATTCTGAATCATCAAAGGAACATCTATGCAGTCAAGTTTCATGAAAGTGGAGTATATGTAAAAGGCCATAGAAGAACAAAGAGGAGGGTCTATGGGGCTCAGGATGGCTGATTTTACAGCCGAAGAGCAACCCCTCATCAAACCACACATGAGGGCCTCTTATGAAATACTGTTGATTATATTATACAGAAAAACAATGCACTTCAATTTTGTGTATGTGTGTGTCTATGGAGCAGGGGATCAAACGCAGGACCTTGTATATGCTGGGCAAGCACTGAGCTCTATCCCCAGACCCCCCAAAAATGTTCTTTAAATGCACTTGTAATTCCAGTGCTTGAATCAAAGTGGGTCTAATTAGAAAGAAATTGGACTGTTGTGGAGATACTGAGCCCTTCAGTGCACTCTCAAGGGTTTTATCATTAGGCAATAGTATAGTGAGTCTCTACTGATCTTTTGATGTCAATATTATAGCTTTCTTTTACCTCGACTCAAATGTGAATCCTCCCCACATCCTCAGTAAGTAGTCATAATTATTATTGTCCTTTCACTTGGAATGGATGGGGATTACAGAACATGCAGGAGGGAGACAGAGAGAGGGAGGGAGAGAGAGGGAGGGAGAGAGAGGGATAGAAGAAGGGAAGGAAGGAGAGAGAGAGACTGATTCATCATCATTAATAAGCAAATAGTTGGAAGACAGATAATGGAAATGAGCATTACATATATACATATATATATATATATATACACACACATATACATATATGCATATATATACATGAAGGAATAGAAAAAGAGGAATGAATTTAATCTAGACTATAAAAAGACAATTCAAGGGAATGGAACGTCCATCCTTTCCTGGAAAGGGGATGGGTTGGAAGGGAAAGTGCCTTGGATTGACTTGGAAGCAACATGGATTGACTGTTGCTTCACACCAGAAGTTACCACCTCCCTTAACCAAACGCCAGAGGGCAGTGTTGGCCCAGGACCGTCCGTCCAGCTGTGACCCAGTGTGACTGCACCATGGCCGTCCCAGGGAAAGGCAGCAAGCCCTGTCTGCTACAACCAACTTGTGAAGATGTGAAGCACCAGTGGGCTCATAGTTTCTTCAAAGGGATCTCGGTCCAGTACTGGCAGCTATCAGTATCAAATCAATTCAGATTCTCTGAAAATTCTTGTTAGTTATTTAACTTGATTAGCTTCTAGTTAACTTAGAATTAATTGAATTTATTGCTCCACATGACCTGAATTAGTCATATAATAACTCATCCGATCAAGTTAACATTCAGTCAACTTAAAATTCATACACAGGACAGTATTAGAAAGCTCTAATATCTTACTGGAATAATTATCATTAGAAACAGTACCCCATCTTTAAAGTCTTCATGCAAGAATTTTACATTTTACCCAGAATGATGACTCATGTTTAGTTTAATTATAGATAATGCAAAGATAATAGTATATTATATACAGGAACTATAATGCTAAGAATAGAATATTAATACCTATGATTCACATGTACTAGGAACCATGATTCCTCCTTCATGTGTATTATTTTTACTTCTAACCTACAACAAACTTATAAAGCAGCACTATTTTACAGGTAAGGAAATCAGAGTTTGAAGACATTACATAACATGCAATATCCTTTGTGAAGCAGTAAGTCTTCTAGCGCAATCATTATCCTAGAGCAGACACTACCACCGTTAGTGTTACTGTGGGACAGCACTTTATAGTTTACCAACATCTTCACATACTTTATTTCCTTTGAGGCTCACAATAGACCCAGAAGATTCCCCATTTTACTGATGAAGAAACTGATTCTAGAAAAGATAATGACTTTTTCAAAAGTCACAATTCCAAAAACTTGGTTTTTGTTTGTTTTACTATACCACACAAAGTAACAAAGGAAAAATAATGAAACTATTTTCTAGTAGATTTTCCCAAACTTGTATAATATATGCATTTTTCTGAAGAACTGAATTTTCTGTCCCAGAATACATCAGCAGACCATTGGTAGTTCACAGGACTCCATTTGATAAACAGTGACCTAAATCAGTATTGTATTCTACTGTGTGTGTGTGTGTGTGTGTGTGTGTGTGTGTGTGTGTGTGTGTGTTTTACTGGGGATTAAATGCAGGGGCATCCTAACACTTAGCTGCACCTAAACCCCTATTTTATTTTTTATTTTGAAACAGGTCTCACTAAGTTGCTGAGGGTCTAAGTTGTTGAGGCTGGCCTCAAACCTGCAATCCTTCTGTCTCAGACTCCCAAGTATTGGGATTACAGATGTGTACATATTACTCCTTAAGAGGAGATTCCCCTAAATGCTAAAATGAAATGTTCAAAAATCATCAAAATAAATATGCAAAATGTTAACACTTCCCTTAGAACTCACAAATCCTGAAAACATAAGTTGATATGAGCAACAACAGCTTTGCCCAAACTATCTTGTTCTTTTTAATCTCGGTCCCCCTTGCCATTAGAACCCAGAGATCCGAATAAGTGAGTATAGATGGTTCTATTCTTGCCCATTGTTACTGCTGCAAAACACAGTAGGTTCCATTGATAACAACCAGTAAAATAATTTCTATCTAAGGCAGTATATTGCTATTTAATTTTTTTGCCCACTGGCAATGATTGTGGCTGTTAAGATGAGCAATCCAAAGGATTTCCAACCAAACCGCCTGTCTGTACTCTTAGAGATAGATGTTTATTTTATTTATTTATTTTGTGGTACCGGGGATTGAACCCAGGGGCGTTCTACCTCCGCGCTACATCCCCGGCCCTATTTTTTATACTTTTATTTTGAAACCGGGTCTCACGAAGTTGCAGAGGGCCTCACTAAGTAGAGAGAGACAGGGAGAGAGAGAGAGAGCTGAGGCTGGCCGCAAACCGGGATCCTCCGGTCTCCGCCTCCCAAAGTACTGGGATTACAAGCGTGTGCCACCATGCCCGGCTAGATGTTTAATTTTTAAAAGTTGATATAAGCCGGGCGTGGTGGCGCATGCCTGTAATCCCAGTACTTGGGAGGCTGACACCAGAGGATCCGGGTTCGTGGCCAGCCTCAGCTACTTAGTGAGGCCCTCCGCAACTTAGTGAGATCCTGCTTCAAAATAAAGAATAAAAATAGGGTTGGGGGTGTAGCTCGGAGGTAAAATGTCCCTGGGTTCAATCCCCAGTACTGCAAAAAAAAAATTTTTTTTATATATGCTGATTTTCATGGAATTTATTTAACAAAACAATCAAAACACAGAACAGAGTTAAACCATCTGGCTATGCAGATCTTACCCTAAGCAATAACACAGAAAGATTCATACAAAGAGTAACATGTGTGCTTAGGTCACCTCGTGTGCCCAATGATAGAATTTGGTTTCCAGCAATGGAAATGAACCATTGATTTCATTCTTGGCTTGCTGGTCGTAAGATTACCATTTCAGTTTGGATGAAAACAGATGTCAAATCAGCAATGGCAGAATAAAGGATTTTAACATCCTGCCTTGTAAAATAGTGGTTTTTTAGATGATTTTCACAGATCTATCTCCATGGAGACGGGTCAGGAAAGGCCAGCACCGGCCATAGGCAAGAAGTTTGCCCTGCAAGTTCATCCGCTGGTTGTCAGGCGGTGTCTGGCCCACAGTTCAGGGCAGCCACCAAGTTTAAGCAGGGGCATGTGACTAGTCAATACAGAGGAGAGCATGGCGGGTCTTGTTTGTTTGCTTGTTTGCTTGTTTGTTCGTTTTGTTAATTCTGTCTTACTTTCAGCAAGTTTCCTTTGCAATTAGCAGAAAGGAAACAATAATCTTGGTCCTTAACCTATAGCAAATATACTAGTATAACATTAAGGTTTGTGTTTTTCTCCTTCTGTGAAAATCATTGACTTTGTTAAGCACTGTAAGTTAAAGATCCCCAGAGGGGAATTATTCCTTGCTATGTGCAATGTCATGAACTTTGAAGAATTCTGAAAACACATTTTAAAAACTACAATTGTTATATTTGAACTTGCAGCAAGGAATTCCATCCTGCTAAAAAATATGAACTCATTTGTTACCCTGGCAGTTTAACAGCATAATAATAAGATATTTACAGTAGTTTTATTCTTGCTTTGAACTACTTTGAAATTCAATAAAGAAATGGAATACATCCATTAAAAAGTTTTTTATTATATAAAATTAGCGAGACAGACATAATGAACTCCTATTTAAATTTCAAAGGATATTTCTCTCAATTTAATAGTTAATAGTTGGGGCAACTAAAAAGCTATTTAAAGCTATTTCTATAATACTACAGTTAAGAATAGTTTCCCACATTTCCCTACCAACACTTAAATGGAAATGCATTTTAGTAGAATATCTCTTACTGTGTAGATACAGCAGATTATATTTTGATGTATTAACCAAGTTTCCCCTGCGTATACACATATTTTCTTGACCTCCTTCACCCTCTTTCCTTTAATCAGAAAAGTCTGTGATTGCCTTAGAGAAAGGTTGATGGTGGAGGGAAAAGTAATCAATTTTAGACTCTTGCATCTCAAAAGGCAGCCATCAGGGTGACTGGAAAGAACACCAGATTTGGAACAAAACTTGACAGATAAGAGCCAGGCTGCCCAACCCCAGGTGTAATAAAGACTCCCCAGGCTAGAGGGAGGAAGAAGTGGAAGGGAGAGCAAGGAGAACTCAGAGCAGGGTTAGTACCAAAAACAAGGAGTTGCTTGCCTAGTCCCCAGGCTGTGTGCCAGTTATCAACCAGTCAGCTCCAAGTCCACCCCAATGCCTATTTTACCAGAACACTTCTCCCTCGCCAGCTGGCTGAGTGCTAACCTCTACCAGTAGAGGGCGCTAGAGCGACCCTGGAGGAAGATGGAGTCTGTCTTTGTTCATCCCGTGATGCTCCCATCTCACCTCGCTCCAGCAGCACAAGGCACTCAGCACATACGGGACCTCCAGTCACGTTCAGTGGCACCAACTCTGTCCACACTTCTATGGAGCTACACCTACCGATGGGTGGCTTCCCCTGCTCCTATAGAGGGGGCTTCCCAACACGCCACCGTTGGAGTACTGATTCCCAGCATCTTCCATGGCATGGTACCTCACTGTGGATGGCTTGCTCTTGTCCCCAGAGGGAGGTTTTGCTTCAAGCTTCCCCAGCATGACACTTTAGCAAATTTCTCTGACCCTTCTGGTGAGGTCTAGACCTCAGCCCAGAGTGGTGGTGTCCACTTCCATATTTGTTTTCTTTCTTGGGTTCTCTGACTCAGTCCCAGAGTTGTGACTTCTCTATCTGCTCTTCCTATATTATTCAGATTTCTTTTCCCATCCTTAGTAGATAATATACTGTTATAGTTGACAACTCCTTGTATTAAAACTTCCTTGTTGGAATTCCTGCTGTAGTTTGGATCTGCAATGTCCCCCAAAGGCCCATGTGTAAAGGCTTGGTTTCCAAGGAGTCGCTATTGGGAGGTGGTAGAGCCTTTAAGAGGTGGAGCCTAGCGGGAGGTCATGGGGGCGTGCCCTTGAGAGGGATGGTGGGACCCCAGCCCCTTCCTTTTGCTCTCTTTCACTCTTCAGCTATGAGGCGAGAGATTCTACACCACCATCCACTTCCATCATGATGCACGGCCTTGCCACAGGCCTAAAAGAAAAAGGTCTAACTTCTCATGGACTGGAATCTCTAAAACGGTGAGCCAAATCAACCTCTTTATAAGTTGTCTCACATATATGTTATAATGGTGAAGAGCTGGCTAACAGTTATGGTATGGTTTCTAGCTGGACCCTCACTGAGTCACAGACCAGTTCTAGGAAATGCCCCAGGAGAGGGGCTCATACAGATGGGATGTGGGGATTGGTTTGACTGTGCCTCTAGATCTGAGCCCAGTGCTGAGTGTTGTCTGTCTGTCTGCTTACTGCCAATAGGTCAGCGTCCAACTGGATGCCAGTAATGGCATTCAGTGGCATCACAATCAGTCAGGTTATCTCCTGAAGCAAGTGGCCTGGAAGCCCAAATGACTCCCACACCTGACTGCTAGGCAATGGTGAAGACCACAAGGACCATGGTGTGGAGTGGACTCCTTTGAGTGCACAGGAGACAGAAAGAAATAACAAGCTTGGGTCTTTTAACTCTCAGGTCAATTCAGGATCTGAGACCCAGAGAAAGATTCTATGACAGCTCCAAAAGAATCTCAAAATTTAATTGGGCAGGTTGCTAAATTACAATGTCAGTTGAATTCACACTTCATCAAGTTTCTCACATGAAAGTTAGGGGAAAAAAATAATAGGACACTAAAAACTGGAATAGGGCTATCTTGTTGAACCCAGATAAAACTGACCATCCTAAAACCCAAGCCACTCTGAGCTTTCATTGTTAGTGGAAGTGGCTTGTCGCTCCGTGCCTGAGAAAACAAGCCTTCCTGTGCTTGATAGCATTGCTGGGAACGGATGTCTTTCAAAGGGACACTTATTCCTCCTAAGACCCATGACAATGAGGATCAAATTCCTAACTAGGAGTCATATCTCAATATGATCTGGGGGAGTTAGGACATACACACCATGGCTCAGGAGGAAATAGGTTACACGCTAAGAGAATTGCAAGATTTGGCTACTCTATATCAGCAGCAACCCAGGGATCATGGGCAGAAGAGGATTCTAAGGAAGTTAGGCCAAGAAGGGAAAAATATAGAGTTAGACCAGGCTGAATTCATTATGTGGATGCTCGTCCTAGAGATTCCAGATTTAATGTGTCGGTTCATGCAGGTGGAGGTGTATCTCAATTGTGCGGTTGTCTGAAACTTGTTTTCAGCTGTGGCCTGTGTTTAGCGAGGGTAAAAGGCCAGAGCTCCCCTGGTGTGTGGATGAGGGAATGCAAAGGCTTGGAGAAATGGAAACATGGATCTACCATGTGTGATCTGCACGCACACCCACTCCACTTGCAGTGAGTACACCCAAAGGTACTCCTTTCAGTAAGACACTGAGAAATACATTGGAGCAGGGAGCCCCTGCATCCTTGAAAGACTGCATGGTGCTCTCATAGGCCAGGTATGACATTGAAGGGTACAGGATTCCAATGTACCAAATTGGCAGAGTCCAATCGATAGCACTTGACTACCAATGACAAGCTGTGAGCATTTGCCATAAGGGGTAACAGAAAGGTACTGTTAGAGTGTCTTGGCCTGCAGAGCTCTTTGGTGGGGTTAATTGACTAGGGTCTTCCTGGAAAGAAAATCAGTAGTCAGCCTAGTAGAGTATTTTGAAGTCTATAGAATAGAAAAGAAGCTCTAGAACTGGTAAACAACTCCAGACCTGAGTTGGTGTTGCCACAGCAAAGTCACAGCCTCTCACACACTCTCCTAAATCAATGCAAAGACCCGAGGTCCCTTGGCTAGCAGGGAAGCTGGGATCCCTGGAGGAGGGATCCTGAAACATTGCTAAAGGTGCACACTATACATTTTCCTCCAAGCTTTCCCCAAAGAGATTTGTAGACATATACTAGATGACTGCACACTAGGGGAAAAGAAACACATAGAATTCCCGGGAATACAAGACACTGGTTATAAATCAACACGAATACCTAGAGACTTATAATGCAATTATGTTACACCATTTGAAGGGATTTTTGTTAGCCCAGCATGGTGATGCATACCTGTAATTCCAGTACTTGGGAGGCCGAGACTCTCAGAAGCATCATAGCAACTTAGCAAGACCCCATTGCAAAAATTTAAAAAAATGTTTTAAAAGGCTAGGGGTATAACTTGGAGATAAAATGTTCCTGGGTTCAAACCCCAATACAAAAAATAAGTAGCCAGGTGTGGTAGAACACAACTGTAATCCCAGTACTGGAACAACTAAGATAGGAGGATTGTAGGTTTGAGGCCAACCTCAGCAACTTAGCAAGATGCTGTCCAAAATAAAAAATAAAATAGGGCTGGGGGTGTGGGTTGGAAGTAGAATCCCTCTGGGTTCAATCCCCAATACCCCCAAAAAATTGTCTTTTTGGATATATTCTGGTAATAAATGAAGTATAAGCCCAAGTTTGACTTATAGCTGGTTTACTGATCTTGTGGTATTTCTATGCAGTACCTGAATATATAATTGGAACTGCTACAGTTGGCAACCGACAGCACCCTGACACTGGATCTTTGACTCTTAGGGTGAGGAAATGTTTATATTTTTGCTTGCTAGCCTAGTAAAAGCCTAAAATACCATCTGGCACATGGTGGGCACTTAGTAATTACATGTCCAATGAGTGATTGAATGAATAAACAGCATAAGACATACAATCTAAAACTTCAAAATAATAGTTACTCTCTTGTCTAGATGTTTACCCTTCTTTGTCTATGAAAATGTCTTTCTTTAACCAACAACACATACCTCTGGTAAATAAATATTCAAGTTGTTTTCTCTAGACAGATTTTAATAGAGATTTTTCAGCAATGATTTTTTTCCCTCAATGCCTAAGAGTCACTGAGATTAACAAATAGAAGATTTTAACAATCCTGGGTTTACTGTGGTTTTGGTTTTCACATCTGAGAGGTCCTGGCGTCAACCAGTATCCTCAAGATTAATAGGAAGCGGGCAATATTGTTCTGTCTTTCCAGTGGTAAAACTGCTCATGGAAAAAGCTCAGCTCTGTTTCCACTTGAGCCTCCATACTGAAAAGCCATTTGTGTGGAAGTCTTGTTTTGCTTTGTTTTGTTTTTTGGTTAGATACTAAGAGTGAGCGAGCAGGTAAGAAGTCCTGGGGAAAACCTGGCATTATTTGCTTTTTTCACTCAATTTCCTTCTAGTTTTGCCACTAAGCCAAAGTGTCCCACATAAGTGTAGTTGGAGAGGATTAAAAACAAGTATTCAGCCAGGTGTGGTGGCACGTGCTTGTAATCCCAGTACTTGGGAGGCAGAGACTCGAGGATTGCAGGTTCGCGGCCAGGCTTGGCTACTTAGTGAGGCCCTCTGCAACTTAGTGAAACCCTGTTTCAAAATAAAGAATAAAAAATAGAGCCAGGTGTGGTGGTGCACGCTTGTAATCCCAGTACTTTGGGAGGTGGAGACCGGAGGATCCGGGTTCGCCGCCAGCCTCAGCTCTCTCTCTCTCTCTCTCTCTCTCTCTCTCTCCCTGTCTCTCTCTCTCTCTCTACTTAGTGAGGCCCTCCACAACTTCGTGAGACCCGGTTTCAAAATAAAGTATAAAAATAGGGCCGTGGGTGTAGCGCAGAGGTAGAAGGCCCCTGGGTTCAATCCCCAGTACCGCAAAAAATAAAATAAAAAATCAGGCTGAAGGTATAGCTTGGAGGTAGAATGCCCCTGGGTTCAATCCCCAGTCCCGCCAAAAAAAAAAAAAAAACAACACACACACAAATATTCACTTGAATTGAAAGTCCCACAAGGTAGTTCATCAGCAATGTCAGCACCAAGCTCATGTTTAGGATGAAAAGGATATAGGAAGCTAGACCACTGACCTGGGTGATATAGATGACTTTGTGAAGCTGAATTAGTATCTGCTGAATAGGATCACTGATCTGACGCACTTTCCTCTGGGACACAGCAATTCCTGCAGATGCTGTGGGTGATAAATTCTGCAGTTAGTCAAGTTCTCTTTCAAAAGTGGAATTAGTAGAAAATGGGGTAAAATTCTGAAAAAAATAATTAAAGCAAAGACCTCATCTTATGAATGAGATAATATGCAGCGGCCCTGTAAGATTTTATGATAAGGAATAAACAATTCCTTACCTTCACTTCTCAAGTTTCTGAGTAATATAATGATATTACCTGTCACAACATTTGAAAGACCACTAGTCTCTTGGATATTTTGCCTGCAATTACAGCAGCCTACCATCAGGAGGCAGTGGTGTCTTGGATACTATGGCCACTGAAAAGTCTAGCTTCAGACATGTATAGTCAAAAGGCCACCTTCACCTGCTCTCATCTGTAGATCCACACTGGAGAAAATGGAAGAGAAACTTCAGATTTGTGGATGTATATTATCCTCCCCCTCTCTTCCTCTTCCTGCCTTTTCTTTTGACCCTTTAACCATTAGCATACTTTCTGCAATAATACTCCTCTTACTAAATTCTTCTTTAAAAGAAAAAAGTTCCCAAAACCCACTTTTCTTCCTTCCATACAACATTGAGTCCATAAGAAATTAAATTTGAATATAATGACTGCTTTAGCAATAAGTAAGATTTTTTTTGAAAATGATTCTTATCTAAGTGCTTTCTGAGAAAGCTTGTATATTTTACCATCAACATTTTATTTTCAAAACATTTAAAGAGAAAATTTAGTGTGGCTGTTTACACGTCAACTTGTTTTATTATAAGCATATAAAATTTATATTTAAAACACATAAAAGAGAATAAAACATAAATATCCTTTTCCCCAGGTATCTTTACTGAGTTAGTTGAAAAATTAGCACAAGAAATAACCTAGTTTTATGTCAGATTCAGTTAAATGTTTGGAAGTTAAAGGATCTATCTCCCCTGCACACTCTGTCCAATTAAGCATCAATCATTTGATCATTAAGATGAGGTTTAATAAATTATCCTTAGAGTGAAAACATGAAGATAAATCAGAACACAGTATATTCACCAATGTGGATGTCAAGGCTGACCAAACTAAAAGGAACAGAAAGTGAAGGGAGGACTTTGTCTCCTTCCCCATGCATCATGCTAGAACATTCTCTAATGTCCCTATCATGTCCTAATCTAATACTCTTGGTTAATGTCACAGTATATTTAACTAACAATCTACACCAATAAAGGTGCAAGCAGTTTATAATCATGTACTGCTAGAGGTTAACCTGCAGAAATTGGTATATTAGTTTGACTTTAAACCTGATCAAGAAGTTGATATAGTTTTATTGCCCTATAGAAATTTTACCAGTCTTATGCTTAATTTAGCAATCTCATTTCAGCTTTTCCTTCTTGCCTAACTATATAAAATCCCCATTCTTATAAATGCTCATGAAATCAACTCTTTTGTCCTTCACCTAGTTCTGAGGACTTAGGTATTAGGTAGGCAGTGAGGGAATGGCACTCCCAGGAGATAGTTAAGAAAAACAAATCCAGACCCCCCCCCCCCCAAGAAGGAAGGTGGTTCCGTGTTGTTCATCGGACCTGAACATGGACAATTAAATGCAGACAAGTGGAGCCAAGATGTCAAAAACCAAAGATCTATGTGCCCAACAATAGACCCATGGACTGTTGCCATGTATAGACCAGAGAACAAACATGCAGAACAAGCAGTCTCATGACTCTGGGGTGTTTAAAGCCACAGATGACAAATTAACTAAGTCAAGAAACAATAGGAAAAATGGGGACTTTCTTCATTGGTTAATGTCTACACAAAAAGTGCTTTAAACATATATAAAGCCCTATACCCAGCATCAATATCGACTACCCTCTCGGGACCCCTCCCTGCGTGGGAGATTTAACCTTGCTCCTCTCTTTGATGGATCGAGTGGACTTTGGAGAATGGTGGTGCGCAGTTGACGGTGCTTGGCCCGGGCTACACGGGGGCAGTGTCAGAAAGTCTTGCTGGATTCTGCAGACTGCCAAGGCCCCTAGGGGTCATGGCCCCTGCCTCTCTGCTTGCTTGCTCTTGTAGAATAAGCTTTTTTTTTTTTTTTTTTTTTTTGCGGTACCGGGGATTGAACCCAGGAGCATTCTACCTCCGGGTTACAGCCCCAGCCCTATTTTTTATTCTTTATTTTGAAACACGGTCTCACTAAGTTGCGGAGGGCCTCACTAAGTAGCTGAGACTGGCCGCGAACCCGGATCCTCCGGTCTCCGCCTCCCAAGTACTGGGATTACAAGCGTGTGCTACCACGCCCGGTGCAGAATAAGCTTTCTACTTTCACTTTCCTGGTATCTGCAGATTTCATTCTTCAACTCCCTAAGACAAGGACCCGGTAAGAAACTCAGTATTGGTTCTATCATTAATGGGTTAAATAAAACTTGGACACCTGTTAAAGAAAAATTTTAGCAATTGTGCTTCCACATTCCCATAAAATAAAAAAAAGATAAATAGTTGTATAAGTAAAAAAATTTAATTGACACACTACCTAAAACATCCCCAATAATCTGTTGAACTCACACTAAGGAGTGTTGAGTAGACACTGATCTGAGAATGAGCTGGTCTAAGAATGACTCTGGTCTAAGAATGAGCTGGTCTCAGTTGGGTGCAGTGGCGCACATCTGTGATCCTACTACTTGGGAGGCTGAGACAGGAGGATCACAGGTTCAAGGCCAGCCTTAGAGGCCCTCAGCAACTTAGTGAGACCCTGTTTTAAAATAAAAAATAAAATAGGACTGGGGGAGTAGCTCAAAGGTTGAATGTCCCTGGGTTCAATCCCCAGTACCACAAACAAACAAACAAAACAAAACAAAAAAAGCTGGTCTCAGCTGCAAAGGAGGACAGGCAGGTGGCGCAGGTAGAAAAAAGAGGTCTCTTGCTATCAGGAAAGTGACTCCTACAACAGCCACTAGAGAATGATTTGAGCACAGTCCAACTTAGTTGTTTCATTATTTTTCTTGGAGAAAGGAAATTAACAGAATCTTAATGATCTATTAAATGATGAACACCCCCTTTTGGGTCAAATACATGATAAGGTCCTAAAGATTATAACTACTCCCCAAACAGAAGCCAACACATGTATAGATTTTTCTTGGCTGTTGGTACTCAACATTTCCATAAAGGAGTGCATTGGTTGGGGTGCAATCGCATGCAAAGACTTCATGTGAATCTAAGGTTCTTGGTGTGTAGGTTTCTCGTTGCTATTGGCTTATCTGTCATCATCCTCAATATTTAAATCACTCTGTATGACAAACCAATTCTAATAGCTTTGGGAATATTATAAAACTATTTTTAAAAATCCATTAAGAGTCATTAATAATGGCAATTTGGAACTTGAGAGCCATGTTTTTCTCCATTAACTCAATTATTTTTGTATAATTTGCTATAATAATCACCCCAAGTCACAGTAACCTCTCTTTATTGCTACCAGAGAGTGGTGTGCCTTTCAACCCTTTCTTTCTTTCTTTCTTTCTTTCTTTCTTTCTTTCTTTCTTTCTTTCTTTCTTTCTTTTTCTCTCTTTCTTTCTTTTCCCTTCCTTCCTTCCTTCCTTCCTTCCTTCCTTCCTTCCCTCCCTCCCTCCTTCCTCCTTCATCCCTCCCTCCCTCCCTCCCTTCCTTCCTTTCTTCCTTCCTTCCTTCTTTCCTTCCTTCCTTCCTTCCTCTTTCTTTGTACTGAGGGTTGAACCCAGGGAAATTCTACATCCAAGCTACACTCCCAACCCTTTTTATTATTTATTTTGAAATAGGGTCTCACTAAGTTGTTGAGAGTCTCACTAAGTTGCTGAGGCTGGCCTCAAACCTGTGATCCTCCTGCCTTACCCTCCCAAATACTGGAATTACAGGTCATGTGTCACCACGCCTGACTTCAACCCTTCCTTTAACCTTTGCTCCCAGACAGAAGCCCTAAAGTCACTGGTGTGAGCTACCATTGAACAGTGGATTTCACTTTGCATTTGGTCTCAGATTGAGACCATCAATAGCTTTTGTGAGACTGAGCATCTCATTAATTACCAAAACATTGCCCTATGAAGATTAAAAAAAAATCTGCATCTCCAGGCAACATCCTCCTGGGACCTGGTATATCCTTCCTCAGGGCCTCCCTTGGCATGAAGAATTAGGAAGCAAATTACCATCAATGAAAGAAATGTGTGCCTCCCACTTCTGCCCCAATCTGAAGTGTAATACAAAATAACAATATGGGTTGAGCTGCCCTTATCTGAAATCCTTAGGAAAAAAACTGTTCTGAATTTCATATGGTTTCAGATTTTGGCATATTTGCATATACATAATGAGATATTTTGGGAATGGGACCCAGGTCCAAACACAAGATTTATTTATGTTTCAGATATACCTTATGCACACAGCCTGAAGGTAATTGGATACAGTATGTTTAGTGCATCTGTCCTGAGACTGTGAATTTTCCACATGTCAACACTTAGAAAGTTTCAGTTTGGGGAATATTCGAGATTTTGGACTTCCAGATTAGAGATGCTCAACCTGTATTAAAAAGTCTAATGTCAACCAGGTATGGTGGTGCACACCTGTAATCCCAGTATTCGGGAGGCTGAGACAGAAGGATCACAGGTTTGAAGCCAGACTCAGCAATTTAAGAGAGATTCTGTTTCAAAATAAAAAGAGCTGGGGGTGTAGCTCAGAGGTAGAATGCCCCTAGGTTCAATCCCCAGTACCAAATAAATAAGTAATGAATTAAAAAAAATAAAGATGATACCTATTATTTTACCCACTTAGCTGTTAGATTTGTAAACTCGTTCTTTTAAACCAAAACTGCTGAGACAAGAGGATTGCAGGTTCGAGGTCAGCCTCAGCAACTTAGCGAGACTCTCAGCCTCTTAGTGAGACCCTGTTTCAAAGTTAAAAATTTTAAAAAGGGCAGGGGGTTTAGCTTGGAGGTAGAATGCCCATGGGTACAAATGCTAGTACCAAAAAAAAAAAACCCAAAGTCTAATGTAAAAATAATCATTATTTCAGATGACTTATGCAATTGTTCTTGAAACAATAGCGTGAACAAACAAGGGTTTATACAACGGTGGGTCTGCGCCAGTTGATAAGGAGTTTTCAAGGCTCTGTTCTCAGAGGACATGCTCAAGCAGTGTGTCAAGGTACGTACACAAACACACGCACAGACACACACACACACACACACACACGTGATGACATATATATAAATGGTGATATATATAAATGGTGATATACATAAAACTTTACTGAAGATGCTTAAACTCTAGCTGGGAAATAAAAATAATTTAAAATATAAATAATATAATATAAATGCATATAACATATAAATAATATATAAATATTATGTTTTATTGGGTATTTATATAATATATTATATATTTATATATACATAAATATATAGATACATATATTTGCATATATTTATATATTTATGTATTTATATTATATATTTATGTTATATATAATATATATTGTATATTTAATATATGATGTAATAAAATATGTATTAATAATATACATAATATATAAAGAAATAATATAAAACTCCAAATCCCAACAAAAACGTAGAAAAGTATATAATTATATGGTAAATTACATGGTATGACTAGTATTATAGGAATTTTTATTAAAATCCACTGAGCTAATTTTTATATGATAAAATAAGAGAAAACATGCTGGGAATCACATTGACAATAGTGAACATCAGTTTTACGTACTGTATGTCAATAACTAGTGTGAAAGTAAGTTACTAAGGGGTGTTCCTACAAAGACAGCGACAATATTTGGATGAAAATAGCCGTGCTCTCTAGAATATTTGGATGAAAGATTGACTACTTTATTTAGATCTGACCTTTATGAACGAAAGGCAAGTGTAAAAATAGATTGCAGTCATCGAGGGGAAAAAACACAATTAAGAGCTCGGGAATCACGAAGTGACAGTTTCTATTCAAAATGCAGACAGCAAGAACCCACGAGCATCAGTTGAACGCCTGGGATAGATACCGTCTACATGAGAAGCTGAGCAAGGGAGGGGAAACATTGTCGGTGTTGATCCAGATGAATTAGGCCATCCTCGTGTCATTACATTTACACTTTAAAATTTAGGCTTGACCCACACACCCCAAAATTCACATTTAACCCACATTAATAGCATGCATAACATTACAGTGTACCCTATGTAGGTGACAAAGAATACGTTTTCTGTGTTATGTTTGGGTATAATTTAATTTTCACAAATATATAACATTTCTTTTGCCTTAAGGGGAAAAGAACACACACACACACACACACACACACACACACAAACACACACACACACACGAGATAGATCCCAGTTTTCCCATTCAAAATATTCAATAATATCTAGTTGTTTAATTAATTTCATAGAAAACAGAATCAACCAACTATCATTATTATTATTACTATTTTGGTACTGAGTATTGAATACAGGGACTTTCTACCTGAGCTAAACCACCAGCCATTTTATTTTTTTTTTTTTAAATTTTGAATCAGGGTCTCACTAAGTTGCTGAAGCTGCCTCAAACCTGCAGTCCTCCTGTCTCAGCCTCCCAAGTACTGGGATTGCAGGTGTGTGCACCATGCCCGGCCCCCTCAATTATTTTTAAAGAACTAAGTCCTCTAAGACATGAGGAATTTATACAGCCTAATTTTTTAAAAAAAATTTTTAATTGTAGCAAGTATGAAGCAACCATAGTGGAAAAGGTATTTCTTTTCCAGTTCTCTTTCCTTCAACCTATTATATCAAGCCTTAAATTTCAGTATAGTACAAGTATGTTTTCCCCATTTCTCACATACAAGGTAATGTGCTTTCATAACAAAGACCACAGACCTCAAGATAAGGAGATAGCAATTTCTACTTAGAATTTAGCATTTTTCTTAGATTTTTGTTTATGTTTAGAACTGCTATCTATTTATGGCAAGTGTTACCTTGCTGGGTTCCCATTTATATAAATAATATAAACTATGCCAGGCATGGTGGCACTGCCTGTAATTTCAGTACTTGGGAGGCTGAGACAGGAAGATCGTAGGTTCAAGGACAGCCTAAGCAACTTAGTGTGACTCAGCAAACTAGCAAGACCCTGTTTCAAAAAATAAAAAGGGCTGGGGGTGTAGATGGGAGGTAGGTTTAATCCCTAGTATCACAAAAGAAAAGAAATAGAAATAGAAGAAGAAAAAGGGAAAGAAAAAAAAAGGAAAAGGAAAAGAAGTAATATAAGTTTCCCCTGTAAAAAGGTTTGAGAAAGTGGGTCAATTTAAAGAAAAATATTAGTAAACCAGCAGTAGAAATGGCACTCCGATAGGGCTAGATTTGTGCAATGGTAATTCACAAGTGGCTAAAATTGGGGAAATGGAGCTAAAGTAAACGTGTTATAAGTATTTATTCATTTGTTAATTCCACACTAATTATGGTTGATATTTTCATTCATTCAATACAGGAATTTTTAAATTTTCATTTCAGTTGGCAGGGAATTGCAATCTGTTATTTAACCCAAAGGATATGCATCAATTATTGATACAACTTGGTTCATATTAAAAGACAGAACAAGGCAGCTTTTAATAGCATTAACTGGAAATCGTTTCGTGGTGGTGTGCTCTATAGGAGTTTGGGGTGTCCTGAAATATTGCTGTATCATCACCCTATGAATCTAGAAGTCCCTATTTTAGGAGCACCATATAGTTAAGGCCATATTATAACATAGCCGCTTGGATGATAATAAATATAATAATGCTTCTCACCCTTTGTTCTGCCATAGCGCATAGAAAATAATATTCACGTACTACGTGTAATCTTGAAGGCATATTCAGATTTTTACAAAATTCTCCCCTCCCTATCATTTTCTTTCCAGAATATTTAGGTAATAAAGGACTGTCAATGTTGATGATGTTTAATGTCCAACATGTTCCTTTCCATCCAAGAAAACTCAGTGTTAAGCAAATAAAAATATGCTAATATAATATGCTTTAAAAAATTAAAACAGTCACACATTTCAGTGCTTGACCCACTGTTCGTAACAAGCAGTAAAGGTTTAACTCCCAACTGATCTCAGGACAGCTCGGTGCAAACTCCCTTCCCTGTCGCTGGAGTACACTGTCAATGTCAATGTTACCTCTTTAGACTCTCAGGCTAGAAACACCTAGGGACAGACTGAAGGAAAGCAGGACTTGCAGATGTGGTGACCCAAGTTGATGGGACTGGTACCAGTTATTTGTAATTTGGTAAAGCATCCAACAGTCCAAATGTACCTGCCACTCTTTAAAAACAAACTTTTACGATATGCAGAAAAACGACTTTGTGGGGGAAAAAGAAATTTTTTGACTCAAAAGTAGGATAACTCGTAGGTGGCAACCCACATTTTCTCAGGTGCATGAATGTGCTCAACAATATTAGTAAAAACTAATCACTTCTTTCATGGGTAAAATTTAGCATCCACTGACCCTCAAGATCCTTTAAGTGTTTTCTTATTCAACTTTAAAAACATATAAATCAATAGATATTTATTGGAAGTATAACAAACTGTAGGAATAAGAATATAGTATATGCAAACTGTGTTATCATGTCAGTAGTCTGTTTAAAGATCCAGAGATCTGATCAATATGACTGACATAAAATCATGCCTTACACTGAACCAACTCAATACACCCTGTAGGAAAAAGAATTCCTATTATGAATCACAACAGAACTGTGACTTGCTAACATATATGTGTGTCCTGCTCCTGCTTTTTAAAATCAATCAACAAAGGCCGGGCGTGGTGGCGCACGCTTGTAATCCCAGTACTTTGGGAGGCGGAGACCGGAGGATCCGGGTTCGCGGCCAGCCTCAGCTCGCTCTCTCTCTCTCTCTCGCTCTCTCTGTCTCTCTCTACCTAGTGAGGCCCTCCGCAACTTCGTGAGACCCGGTTTCAAAATAAAGTATAAAAACTAGGGCCGGGGGCATAGCACGGAGGTAGAACGCCCCTGCGTTCAATCCCCGGAACCGCAAAAAAATAAATAAATAACTAAATAAAATCAATCAACAACAATCATTTTAGCTTCATGATTATGTTATTAACTTACCTTTGTCAAAATAACAGGAACAGAGCCATGGCCAACATGATAGTTTTAGGCATCTACTAAAGCCCTCTTGTTTTACATCTACGCTGGCATTGTGAGAGCCTCAAACTGTCAATAACTCTTCCAAAGAAAATTGAATAAATGTGGCAACATGGCCTATTGTTATAGTAAATCTATTCACGTCGTCTACGTTCACTATACATGTTAACTACGCAAAATAACGTGAATTGAGGAAGCGAATGTGAAAATAGCATTAAACAATAATTCCAAAGTAACCAAAATAGCAAAGTGGAACTTAAGTTCAAGAGTCACACACTCACACATACGTTAAAAGCACAATCACTGAGATTTCTTCTGACTGTTCCAGGTTTAGCTAATAATTTCACTGGTACCCTTGAACTTCATTCCTCTTTCATAGAAACTAGAAACAGATTAATTAACACATCCTTTTCTTCCCAAACCATCCTTATCAGCTTTTAGGTGTAAGGATTCATAGTTTTGAAATTAGAGAAATAACATAATAAATATCATTTTACTCAAAAATAATTTTAGAAAGAATTTTCTGTACCAGAATACAGAAGATATGGGGAAAAAAAATCACTCTGTAGTATCATGTAGGTATGGAGTTTACAGAAATACCTACATAAGACAGTTATTTTTTGTTAGTAGGTACACACTTCAAACATTAATAAATTAATTGGTCAATATTCCCACCAAGGCAAAAATGCAAATTTTGGAAAAACAGCCTATAATATTTTAATCAATAAGTGAACACAGACAGCATTTTGATACCATCCAGTTGCAGTAATGATGGACAAAGGAAAACAGAATTCGCCTACTATTTGTATTAAAATTACCTCCCGAACATCACCCCGACATTTCGGGCCCGGCTCTAAGGCTGTGTTCACTCATTGCGTGCTTAACGTCAGATACGTTCTAGGAAGTACTACCATGATCTTTGAGATTGCGGAGAATCACAGCAGGCAGGCTGTGGGACTGCCACCCTGTCACTAACTTGGCCTCTACTTCCTTAACGTGGGCCCTGACCACGAGGGGCGGCACTTTCAGAAGCAGGTCAAGAGGCAGCAGAGCTGAAGAAATAAAAGAGGAGGAAAGTATGAAACTGTAACATAAATTGCATCGGATTTCGGGAAAGCGTGATGGATCTCATGGCTGCCAAGGCGGAGTTACCTGGTCTTGGTCTTGATCCTATCACACCGATGAAGTCCCTGAAAACCAAATTAGAGGCTGTTAGCATGACTCATTCAACTCGGAGATGACAAACATTTACTGAGAGCCCATGCTCTGCTGTGGTCCACACCGGAAGCATAAACAAATGTTATTTTCCCTCCAGACACTCTCAAGAGTTTAATAAAGACAGAAATAAACACATTCTAACACAGAAGAGAACGAGCATCGTATTGGCAAATGGAAGGGCCTTGTCCCATGAGGGCTGTTTATAAACTCTGAGTATGACTAAGACACTAAATCTTAGTGTCCTTAATGATTTTCTGGCTACACTTAAAATCAAAATAGTGATTTTTGTATTAAAAAGAAATAGCATTTAAATTTTATGTATTGTATTTTCCATGATTTGTTTCTGCTGTCTTCAAAGAAAAAATATAACTCTTCCTATGAAATGAAATGATTTTTGCACTTAAAAGGGTTATATTTTGCCAGGTGTGGTGGCAAAGTGTAATATAAACCTGTAATCCCAGTACTTGGGAGACTGAGACAGGAGGATCGCAGGTTCAAGGACAGCCTCAGCAACTTAGTGAGGCTCTCAGCAACTTAGGGAGACCCTGTTTCCAAATAAAAAATAAAACATGACTGGGGTGTAGCCTGGAGGTAGAATGCCCCTGGGTTCCATCCTCAGTACCATACACACAAAAAAGGAAGGGTTATACATTTTTTAGAGTTTCCAGTGCTGTTAACACCCCTTAATTGTGTTGCCCCAAATTCTAGATTGCCTGATAATTTTGACAGTTGATCTCAGGCCTTCTACCCTGTGGAGCCGGCCTTAAACCCCATCAGAGATATTTATAAGTAATCTTCAACCTTGTTTTTTCCCACTGTAACCTAGAGCCAATTTCTTAATCGTTTTCTGTAATAAAATAAGAACATCTGTGCCCTGACAAGAACCATGCTTCAGTGTAATGCAATCCAACAAAAATATATAGAACATCTACAAGGCACTTGATAAGTATTTGCCCAATAGGAGTCAATATAGGGATTCAAACACAAGAACACATGGCTGATGATTCCTTTGCCCCATGTTGTGGTTAGACATAGAATGCCCTCTAATGAGCTCAAGGTTGATATAGTTAAGTCATGAGGGTTGTAATCTCATCAGTGGATAAATCCATTGTGATGGATTTACTGGGTGGTAACCTAGGCCAGTGGGGTGTGGCTAGAGAAGGCACGCCCCTGGGGGTGTGGCCTTAGGTTTGTGCTTGTGTCTTTGAATCCCCTTGCTTGCTGGCTCTCTCTTTTGTTTCCAGCCTCCATGATGTGAGAGCAGAACCTTGCTCTCTCCCTCTCTCTGTTTCTTGCCACCATGCCCTGAAATGTGCAGACCCCAGCTTCACATGGACTGAGTCCATTATCTCCAAAAAACCATATGCAAATAAATCTTCCTTCCTCCAAGTTGTGTGGTCAGTTGCTTTGGAATATAGCAGTGAGAATATGAAGCAAGACACCCCCTCCCTTTTATTTTAATCATAGAGTTGTCTATACTTGCAGGTAATCCATACCTAAGTTCTGAAGTATAACAAAATTGGCACTTATCTATCTCCCACCCAACTTAAGTGCTAGAATAATACCAAAATCTTTGAATCCACCCAGGAGTTCCTTCCCTGTCCCTTTCAGTCCCCCCTTGACCCTCACCAAGCCAGCCTTCTCTTGATCCCATCTTTTTTTTTTTTTGGCCCATTCCCAGCCCATATTTCCAGAGCCTTGAAATGTAAATGAAACTTGCCAGCTTTAGACAGTTAACATGTTCTCCATCACCCTGAGATAAGGGCATGTTTAAAGAAAGAGAAGAGATGGAGCTGCCCTCCGAAAGTTCAAGAAGGGGCATGTTCACAGCAGTGGCCCAGGGAGGGGGATGGCCTCCAGGCTGGGCTGAAAAGTGGAACATCTGTTCTGGCTCCTCACACCCGTGTGCATACGGCAGGCCCCAGAAAATGCCTCCCGAACAACTGTATCCCTCAGCCTCTGGGGTGAGTCCAGCACTGTCCAAAAAAAATAAAATGTAAGCTACAAAGATGATTTTAAATTTTCTGATAGTCACATTTTAAAAAGCAAAATTAATGCATTTTATTTAATCAAATATATCCAGAATATTATCATCTTAGCATATAAAAATTAAAATATTGTTTTACATTGAAACTAATTTTCTTTTCTCTTTCTCTCTCTCTCTCCCTCCCTACCTCTCTCTCTCTCTCTCTCTCTCTCTCTCTCTCTTTCTTTCTTTCCCTTCCTTCCTTTCTTTCTTTCTTTCTTTCTTTCTTTCTTTCTTTCTTTCTCTTTCTATTTGTGGTACTGGGGATTGAACCCAGGAGCATTCTACCCCAAAGCTACACCCCCAGCCCTTTTACATTTGAACTATTAGCCGAGCATGGTGGCACATGCCTGTAATCCTAGTACTTGGAAGGCTGAGACAGGAGAATTGCAGGTTTGAGGCCAGCCTCAGCAACTTAAAGAGACTCTGCGCAACTAGTGAGACCCTGTTTCCAAACAAAAAATAAAAAGGGCTGGGGGTGTAGCTCGAGGGTAGAATGCCCTTGGGTTTAATCCCCACTACCAAAAAGAAAAATAAACTAATATAAGTGAAACTAGAAACTCAGTTCCTCAGTGGCACTAGTCATATTTCAACAGTTCAAATGTTAGTCACGCATGCCCGGCAGTCTCATATTGACATTCCAGAGTCTTCTATAGAAGGCATTGGTCATAGTCCTCATACACACAACACGACAGTCATGCCATGACAGTCATGCCATGTGACAGTCATCCTCAGTATCTTAAAAGGCAAATAAAAATGCAATGTGTGACACCAGGCGTGGTGGCGCACGCTTGTAATCCCAGTACTTTGGAAGGTGGAGACCGGAGGATCTGGGTTCGCGGCCAGCCTCAGCTCTCTCTCTCTCTGTCTCTCTCTGTCTCTCTGTCTCTCTCTCTCTCTCTATTTAGTGAGGCCCTCCGCAACTTCGTGAGACCCGGTTTCAAAGTAAAGTATAAAAAA
>PVJS01024247.1:0-28862 GCA_004027185.1 Glis glis
TCCTCCGCAACTTCGTGAGACCCGGTTTCAAAAATAAAGCATAAAAAAATAGGGCCGGGGTGTAGCACGGAGGTAGAATGCCCCTGCATTCAATGCCCGGTACCGCAAAAAAATAAAATAAATAAAAAATAAAGCATAAAAAAAATAGGGCCGGGGGTGTAGCGCGGAGGTAGAACGCCCCTGCGTTCAATCCCCGGTACCGCAAAAAAAAATAAAAAAAAATAAAAAAAAAATAAAAATGGGCAAAATATTTTATTTACTATTTATTTATTTATTTATTTATTTATTTTTGTGGTACTGGGGATTGAACCAGGGCCTTTCTTTCTTTCTTTCTTTCTTTATTTTTGTGGTACTGGGGATTGAACCAGGGCCATTCTATCTCTGAGCTACATCCTCAGCCCTTTTTATTTTATTATTTGGAAACAGGGTCTCACTAAGTTGCTGATAGCCTCACTAAATTGCTGAGGCTGGCTTCGAACCTGCAATCCTCCTGTCTCAGCCTCCCAAGTACTGGGATTACAAGCATGTGCCACCACACTTGGCTGGGCAAAAGATTTTAATAGATAATTTGCCAAAAGTCTATGTGAAGATACACAAATGGCACATTAGCATGTCCATAGGGATGCTCAAAATATAAATAAATGAATAATTAATTAATTAAAAAGGAGAGGGCTTGGGAGTGAAAAACTGCCACCACTGCAGATAACCATTACGCTAGCGCCTTACCCTAAAAATTGGTAAAGAAAAGAATCAAGCATTCCCCTTGCTTTTAAAGTCAAAATTGTAGTTAATTCCTAATTAATGAGAGATGCTTTCCTTTACAGAAGAATATCATAAGTATAAAAAAATTATAAATTATTAAAACATTATTTTGTAAAAATCCAATAAAATAACTGATTCAGGCAAAAATAATTTGAATATGCTAATCGTCCTTCTAAATACTAAGGTACCAGAATACTTAAATGGTAGTAAAATGCAGATTATTTGCTCATCGTAAAAGGAGAAACATCTTTACAGTGGAGGGATCGAATGACCACCTCTTTAACCTGTGGGACAAACTTGGAGTAGGTAACGGTGTAACAACCTGACAAGTGATTCAGTGTGAAGTGATTCAATATGAAGTCCACAGCATCATTTATCAAGCATCATTTGGCAAGCATCACTCTTGCCAAAAAAAATGTTTAACCTCAATCTAATTAAGCCTTTAGGCAAGAACCATTCTACTGATGATAGAAAATACTACTGCTTGAGAAAGCAATCAGACAGATCTAATATGTAAGTCATTCTAAAAAAACAACTGGCTTCATCCCTTTAAAAGGTCATATAATAGCCTGGTGCAGGGACACACACCAGTACTTGGGAGGTTGAGACAAGAGAATCGTAGGTGGGAGGCCAGCCTTAGCGACTTAGTGAGATCCTGTTTCAAAATAAAAATGGCTGGGGGGTAGCTTGAAGGTAGAATGCCCCTGGGTTCAATCTCTAGTACCAAAAGGAAAAAAAGTCATGAAAAAAATAAAAGTTGATTGGTCTAGATTAGGAGAGACTTATAACCAAATTCATCATGTGAACCTTTATTCAATTATGCTTTACAAACACTAGATATTAAAGCTATTTTGAGGATAATTAAGAAACTTTTAATTACTATTAGTTTTCTTATGTGTGATAATGACAATAGTGGTATGATAATGTGGTAGTAGCTCTAGGAGACCAATGCTAAAATATTTAGGGAAAATGTTGTCCTGTTATATGCAACTTACTGAAGTGATTCAACACCACTAGTATACAAAGTATATATACATATAATTCAACAGTTGTATATATATATGGTGAGTATATAGATGTTCATATATGTACATATATATTCAACAGTTGTATATATAAGTGGTGAATATACATATGTTCATATACAATGATTTCAATTTTTCTATAGTTGAAAAAAGATAGAAAGCCTCAAGAACAAAGAGAAAGAGGAGAAAACAGCCACAAAATTCTAGAAGTTGGAAAGAAGATGGACAAGAGTATTTACAAAAGTGGAGAAAGCAGTATCTTTTGCCTGCTGTGGAGGAAGCCAAGAAGCAATCTGATTTATATATTTAGCTCTTAAAAATCTAGGAATTGGTGGTACTAGATGCTTCTGGAAAATGGAGTTGTGGCAACACTCAACTGTCTGTTTAAGAAGTAGTTGGATCTGTTAGATATCAATTCCCACCTCACAAAATAGATGGACCTGGTTACACTATAGTGAGGAAATGAAAGACAAAATCCTCATTTTCTTTAAGAAGAAATCAACACATGACATTGAAAACTAAAGGAAGACTTTAAAGTTGTAACATAAACATGTTACAGATATGGAGGTAAAGGATAAGATACTCAGTGGCAGTTGAAGGCACAGGCAATGGGAGGGTGAACTGCAGTTCTTCCCTACAAACCTTATGTCATATTTGGCTCTTTAGATCATATGCATATATAACTGATAAAAATTAAAATGAAGTAAAAATATAATAATATAATAGAGATACAGTTCACTCATACCACACAGTATGCCTATCTACTGTGTGGATTTATAAATGTACAGAGCACCATTATCACAAAAATAATATTTACTCCGATGAAATATAAAGTATTTTAAATTACCTGTCAAATAGCCATTTGAACTAAGAAATACAACAAAATAAATATAACAAAAATTGTAACATTCCAGTTTCTCTAATCTTATAAATGGTTTATAGTTACAGAATTCTTGGAATTATTTAATTTTTTTACAGTCACAGAAATGAAAATAAACACTTAAATATTTCCTCAGAAACTATTATTGCCAAAAGTGCAATAATCACTAAAATACAGAATTAAATATAAAATCTATACTAAAGAGCTCCAGTATAAAGGGATCGGCATGAAATAATAATTAAAATATGTATGGTATTATAATAAATGAATTTGTTATATTTACCTAACTGTACAACATCTTTTGGGGTGGTATAGTATATTGATTAAAACCCACAGATGGCCAATGTTTAAGCCTCATGTCCCCCACTGATTTAGTCCTGTAGGCATGGACAAATTACTCTGCCTCTCCATGATTTAGATTACACTGTCTTCTGTTAGCATCCGTGAAACAGTAACATGATAACTTGATAGCTTGTAAGTGGGATAAAACCAAATGCCAAGCCTGACAAAAATGATAGCTCTAAATCCAATTTACAAATAATTACATTAAATGTCAATAGTCTAAATACCCCAAATAAAAGGCAAAAATAATCAGAATAGATTTTAAAAAAGCGATATTCAACTATATGATAACTACAGAAATTTACTTCAAATATAAAGGAGTAGTATGTTGAAATAAAAGATGGAAAATTATATACATGCAGTAAGCATAAGAAGACTTGGAAATTTTGTTAATATCACATAAAACATCAAGATAAGAAATATTATTAGAAGTAAAACGAGCACTCTTTTATGATTAAAGTATTAATTTATCAGGAAAAAGCAACTGTCATAAATGCACATGCACCTAACGAAAGAACTTTAAAATACATAAAAGGAAAGATACAGAAATGAAAAGAGAAATAAATCTATGATTCCAACTCTCCTCTTTCAGAAGTTGGAAACTAACCCAGAAGAAAATCAGTAAAAATGGAGAAAACTTGAACAATATCTCAACCAACCTGATCTTATTAATAATTGTAGAACATTATACCCAATGGCTGTAAATATTTTTTCAAGTGTATGTGGATCAAAAAATTCAATTTATATCACAAAGTACCACTATATAGTCACTAAAATGGCTAAAAACAAAAAAGACTGATAATTAATCACCTTTAAAGGTAACCTGGTTTTCTGCCATTTACTGCTTTATTGACAATAATTCAAATTTTAACAATTTAAAGACTTACCAGGTGTTTTTTTCTAATACCACACTAGGTATAAATTGTATCCTTAGAGAAATCTTAGCTAGCAGCAAACGTAATGACTTTACCAAGGTCCAAGCTGTTGCTGACACAACTATGAAGAATTTAAACCTGACTGCCACGTTCCCTCGACCAGACTACTCTAAAAGCCTTGTATTCGTTCACTAGGATTGCCGAAATACAATGCCACAGACTGAGGGCTTGAACAACAGAAATTTATTTTCTTACAATCCTGGAAACTAGAGGTCCAAGATGAAAGTGCCAGCAGGCTGGGTTTCTTCTGAGCCCTGTCTCCTTGGCCTACAGATGACGCCCTCATGCTACATCCTCACGTGCGCTTCGTCTTGACCTGCATGGGTTTGGGTGGGTGGTTGTTTGTTTCTTATGGTGCTGGGATTGAATCCAAGGGCATTCTACCCCTGAGCTACAACCCCAGCCTGATTTTTTTAAAAAAATTTATTTTGAAACAGGGTCATATTAAGTTGCCAAGGCTGGCCTTGAACCTGCAATCCTCCTGTCTCAGCCTTCCAAGTACTGGGATTACAGACAAATGCCACCAAGCCTGGCTCAGTTTCTCTTCTTATATGGACACCAATCGTGTTAGAGAACAGCCCCACCCACCCAAACAGTCTGGTTTTTATCTAATCACCTCTGTAAAGACCTATCTTTAAATACAATTACATTCTGAGGTACTTCAGTTGGTACCTGTACACACGAATGCAGGGGGAGTGACACAATTCGGCCCACAACTAACCTGTTAATTGATCTTTCTCCATCAACCTGGTTCTCCTCTGCACACATAGCAGCTAAAGTACTTACAAAATGCAAATCTGATCAATTTTATAATCTCTGTAATTTCCTAAAAACACTTTAGGGAAATTCTGTTGCTCGAAGGATACAGACCAAAACCCTCTAAGTGGCTTTCAATACTCTTCATGAAATGTCCCCTGCTCACCTCCCTGTGCGGTCTCCTGGCCACTTCCCTCTTGGCCACCTCACTCGCTCTAGGCTACAGTGCTTCCTGACGTGTATGTCACACATGCATTTTGCCATTCCCCACTCACAACACACTCCCATGATTAAAACCATTCATGAATTCTAGACTCTGTCATAGTCCAGAGGCACCATATATACAAAAGGTTGCATAGGAGACTTAGGACAAGTCTTATCATTCTTTAACAGGCATTGTTTACAGAGATATTCTGTACTGAGTTCTAAGAAACTGTGGAAAACCTGGTGGAGTTTTTCTCCCCAGAGAATAAGGTATTATAAACTACATATTTCAATAAATCTGAAATGAAATCAAAATAAAGAAAATTTAGAGCTTTTAAAGTAATAATATCACTGGATAAATGTAATTGATATAAACAGAGTATTAATGCAATTATCCTCATTATTCCTATTACCTGTTAAGTTCATCCAGACAAAAGCGCAGCGTTTCATAAGTTGTTAGAGCAATTTCACATTTCCTCTGCTTTATTCGAATCAGTTCATTGTCTTTTTTGTTACCATGTAAAACAGTGACTCTAAAATATCCCCAGGTATCCAATTCATCCTTCCAGTTGTAGAGGACAGAAAGAGGAGCAACTATCAAAAACATCTAAATGAAGAAGAAAACAATTTTGATGTTTTTTTAAAAATGAAATAAGAGCACTAAATTGAAATCCAAAATATCAATAGTCCTTTCCTTTAATTTTGACACTACAGTTAACAGTAAATACAACTGAGTGATTGATTATATTTGGCCATCGATTCCTTCTTCATTTTCCAGGTCCACTTAATCTTTCCCTCTCTCAGACACTCTCAGTGGAAGACACAGGAAATTCACTGGAAAACTAAAGCAATTAGAAGGAAACCTCCACTTCTTTCTATTTTATCAGCAGCCTACTATATTTATTCCCATATATTCTGCCTTCCCATCTGTGACCATAGATAAGCTGTTTGCTTTCTTCTCTAAAAACTTTCGAATTTATACAGTGGTTCCCATCCTTATACAGTGGTTCCTTCTTGCCAACCTGGAGTCAATATTGCAGAAATTTCCCTCAATCTTCCCTGCATGATAAGCTTTCTATTTTTAATAGCTTTCCATTTCACATTTATGGGCAAACATATTACATTATTTCCCAGGTTTAAAAAAATATATACAGAAAACAAAACAAAATCCTCTTCCTCAATCCTACAGCTCACTCTAGCTACTACTCCATTACTCTATAGCAATGATCCTCAAGTTATCAATATTTATTATCTCAACTTTCCTCCTCTTCTCTCTTGAGCTCATGTAAATAGGATGTCTGCCCTCATGCCTCTGCTATAGTTTGGACATGAATGCTCCCCAAGGGCCCATGAGTAAAGGCTTGGCTCCCAGCCATGGAGCTACTGGGAGGTGGAACCTAGTGGAAGGAAGTTCGGTCACTCTGCAGTGTGTGTGAGAGAGGTTATTGGGATTCCAGCCCTTTCCTGTCTCTCTCTTTCTTTTTCCAGCCACCATGAGGTGAGCAGCTTCCTATGTTATGTGCTCCCACCACGATGTGCTGCCTCACCACAGGCCCAAAACCAATGGGGCAAAGGACCGTGGACTGATACCTCTAAAACTGTGAGTCAAATTAAACCTTTCCTCTCTTTTGGTTCTTTACCTCAAGTATTCTGTCATCGTGCCAGAAAGTTGACTAATGCAACATCCCAGCAAAGCAGTCCTTCTTAAGATTATTAACATATTTCTGTTTAATTTTCACATGGATGCTTTTGAGTTCCACTGATCTTTCCTGTACTAACCCAAATACTGCTGTCATCAACCATTTCAATCTTTAATGTTTTTATTTCTCATTATTACCTATGTTCCTATCTTGCTATATTTAACAGGATTACAGATATGCTTTTGTAAAGTTTATACTTGTCCTACTTGAAATGAGCCAATTAAACATACTGAAAAAATCAGTTAAATAAAAAGTAAAATAATGATATACTGTTCTAAACCCTGCCCTCTCTTCTGTATAACATTTCATCTAGGCCATTAATGACTCATAAGTCAAATCTGAGGCCAGATATGGTCACACACATCTGTTATCCCAGTACCTGGGAGGCTGAGACAGGCGGATCACAGGCTTGAGGCCAGCCTCAACAATTTAGTGAGGCTCTCAGCAATCTAGCGGGACCCTGTTTCAAAACAAAAAATAAAAAGGGCTAGGCCGGGCGTGGTGGCCCACGCTTGTAATCCCAGTACTTTGGGAGGTGGAGACCAGAGGATCTGGGTTTGTGGTCAGCCTCAGCTCACTCTCTCTCTCTCTCTCTCTCTCTACCTAGTGAGGCCCTCTGCAACTTCGTGAGACCCGGTTTCAAAATAAAGTATAAAAAATAGGGCCGGTTTCAAAATAAAGTATAAAAAAATAGTATAAAAAATAGCGCAGAGGTAGAATGTCCCTGGGTTTAATCCCCGGTACCGCAAAAATAAATAAATAAATAAATAAATAAATAAATAAATAAATAATAAAAAAATAAAAAGGGCTGTGGGTGTAGCTCAGTGGTAGAATACCCCTGGGTTCAATGCCCAATACCACAAGAAAAAAAAAGTCAAACCTGTGACTATGTTTTGGAAAGAGAAAGAACAAAGAGAAGATTAACCTACTAAATGTGAGAGCTCCTTTTTCACCCTATCATAACTTTTTTGGCATACTTGGTTCATTTCAAACATGCTGGCTCTTTGGAGTTTATCCTTTGATTCTATTTTTCTCCCACTTCAAATATAAAATCAGGGCTCCAAGCAGTAAGTCTGATGACAGTGTCTCCTTTTTAATTGTGTATACTGCAAGATGAAAATGCTGGGTCCAAATTCCATCGGGGCACATCAAAGTTCTCCACAAATCCTGTAGTATCTACTATACACTGCAGCACCAAGAGTTTATCCTATAGTTATAACCACAAGAGTTGCCAAGAGAGTACATAAGGATGTTCACAGCAGCATTGTTTACAAGATAATCCTCTTGCTATATAACAAGGACTAGATAAACAGTATGTAGTAAAATAATTGAAAAGTATTTTTGTTCAATCACTATTGGAATTGCTTCTTATGCTGGTATTGCCACTGCAAGAAAAGTCCTCTTAATTTGTATTATTAATTTCACTTTGAGTCTCTAAAGTTTTATTATATAAGTTAGAAATACTTTAAAATGAATTTACTATGATTCATTTTCATAAAGACTGAATTACAATCTAAACTCAGCCTAAATCTAAAGAATCATTCCAAGAATGAGTATTTGAAATGCATAGTTTGTGTTTTTTCCTTTAGGAATTTATTCTTGACACATCTATTTCATGCCTTCTTTGATGACTTATTCACAGATGACAAGTTTTTAAATGTATATGAGATGTCTCATATCACATATACATATGTCAAATCTCCCACTTCTTAATTTGTAACATTCAATCATTAAAAAGAACTTTTTTCTAGGAGTTCCAACATTAATTTTTCAAGATTCTGTTGTAATTTTGGCATTAGCATAAGTGTACAGAAATTTATTTCTTCTCTAGCATTTCAAATGCTGTCTTTTAAAAATGCACATTGCTTTAACTAGACCAATACAAATTGACCTTTTGAGAATTTCATCAATGTTCTAATTTTGTTTGGATTTACTTCTGGGAAATACTATAGTATATCAATGATGATCTCATTAAAAACTTTGAATTCCAGTTCAAATGACTAACTAAACACATGTACGTGCTAATGTCAATGAAACAAAAGAACAAATACAACAATAAATCTGCAGTCATGCTAGAATGCCTGAAAGGCCGGGCGTGGTGGCACAACGCTTGTAATCCCAGTACTTTGGGAGGCGGAGACCGGAGGATCCGGGTTCGCGGCCAGCCTCAGCTCTCTCGCTCTCTCTCTCTCGCTCGCTCTCTCTCTCTCGCTCGCTCTCGCTCTCTCTACCTAGTGAGGCCCTCCACAACTTCGTGAGACCCGGTTTCAAAATAAAGTATAAAAAAAAAAATAGGGCCAGGGGCGTAGCGCAGAGGTAGAACGCCCCTGCGTTCAATCCCTGGTACGGCAAAAAAAAAAAAAAAAAAGAATGCCTGAAAGGGCACTTCCAGCACAGCAGAACAGTTCAGGAGCAGATAAGAAGTGGCATACTTGAAGAACTGACAAACTATCCTGTAACTATGAAAGGGGAAATTTTTTTTTAAAAAAGTCAATTTTCCTAAAAGGAATCTAAAACAAGAAGCAGCAAAACAAAACAACAACAAAATTCCACGGAGTATCTGAGGCAGTTGCAAGGACTGGGTCAAGAAAAGTAATGGCCGAGTGGTTTTGAGAATGAATAGTTATGCCAGTCACCTGTCAAAGAAGCTGATTCTAGCATCAGTGTCCAACTTCCCCAGTTCCCCTACATATAGTACTGGGCATATTCTTCTAAAGTGAACTTATTTGGAAGAATTCTACAGTGAATGTTAGGGATAAGAAAAATTTTTGAATTTCAAAGATAAAGTCCTAAACACTCCAACAACAACAGAAATCTCCTTCCCAAGGACAAGTGAGTTCAGCATTAAACCCTCATCTGCAATAGGGAGTAACAAAAGATAATAAAATTATTTTGGTCAAGTTATATACTAAACTGTAATCCCAGAAGTTGGGAGGTTAAGACAGGAAGATCACAGGTTCAAGGACAGCTCCAGCAAGCAGTAGATTCTCATCAACCTAGAGAGATCCTGTTTCAAAATAAAAATAAAAGTAGGGCGGGGGGTGTAACTCAGAGGTAGAATGCCTCTGGATTCAATCCCCCATAACACACACACACACACACACACACACACAAAAAAAAAAAATAATAATAAAGTATGAGAACAAGCAAAACCCAATACAAACACAAGAAGAAATGAACAAACTCAGTCATAGCACAATAATTTAATATATTTCTCTCAGGATCCAACTGCTCAAATAAACAAAAAGAAAATCATAACGGTACAAGAAATTTAACAATGCAATTAAATAGAAATATATAGAACTATGTGGCCATAATAATGAAGAATGCAAGGGGAATTTTTAAAACAGAGACTATACAGTACATAACATCAGAGCATTAAAACACTTCACCATGAGTTTAACCACAAAGAAAACATCAAGGAAGGCTAAGCCCTTCCATCATTCTGTATCCCAGAAATATCTACTCATCTAGAAATTCAAAAACTTCTCTTTTAAATAGTACATGGGTAAAAAAAAAAAGGAACAAAATAAAAGCTGCAAATAATTCAGAAAATAATGAAAAGACTACTTATAAAAAACTAGGAATGCAGCCAAAATAGTACTCAAAGGAACATATTAGTTTTAATGAGATTTATTAGAATATAAGAACCGAAAATAAAAGAATTAAAATTCAACTAAAGAAAATTGAGTAACAGAAATACAGTATATTATATCAAGGAATTTACATACATATGTAATACGCGCGCACACACACACACACACACACACACACACACACACTCTCTCTCTCTCTTACAGAAAGAAAAAGATGAAAGGAAGAAAGAAAAAAAGAAGATATCAGTATCAACTGAAGTAACTATAAGCCTATTTTATCATACCATCAAAGGAATATCTTTCTTTACTTTTGTTTCTCCCATTCTTGTTCTTTATAAAATATTTTAAATATTTTAATTATATTTAAATTTTAAAATACTACTTTTCCCTCATCTCCCCTGTCTCCAAGTTGTCACAAGCAACATGTACGAGATATATAAGTTCTGCACTGACATTCAGAACCAAAGAACAACTGAATCCAGGGCTAAAAACAATACTTGAGCTCTTCAATTATTAAAATACATTAAGAATCATCATGCTTTTTAGGTTCCAATTGAGTCTTACACTCAGGATGCACTGGTGCTATAAAACATAAGAGGCCAGGCATGGTGACACATGCCTATAATCCCTGGTCTTGGAAGGCTGAGACAGGAGGATCACAGGTTGAGGCCAGCCTCAGCAAGTTAGCAAGACTCTCAGCAACCTACTGAGACCTTGTTTCAAAACAAAAAATATAAAGGACTGGGGATGTAGGTTGGAGGTAGAAAACCCCTGGATTCAATCCCCAGTACCACACATACAAATAATAACAACAACAACAACAACAACAATAATTAATACAGCTGGGTGAGGTGGCACACACACCTATAATCCCAGTGCTTGGGAGGCAGAGAAAGGAGGATCACAGGTTGAGGCCAATCACAGCAATTTAGCCAGACCCTCAGCAACTTAGTGAGACCCTGTTTCTAAATAAAAAATAAAATGTAGCTCAGGGGTAGAATGCCTCTAGGTTCAATCCCCAGTACCCAGTATCCAGAATTAAAGTGATAATAATTATAATACCTTAAGTCAATACTTCTCAAAATTTTGCACAGAAAAGGCCATTATAACAGATAAGAATAAACTTGGACTTCTCAGCAACCTTGTGAATAAGACATATATGTAAAAGGACTTTATTTTAACTTGTGGTAAGTAGTTCATTGCCAAAATAAAATAGTGATCGTCATAAAATCACTTCATTTCACTCCTACCAGTCTCCTGGACACTGAGGATAATATAAAAGACACATAAGTATAATATACTTTTTTGTACTTTACCACTTTATTCAAAATCTCGTATTTTTATAAGAATCACGTATGTTTATAAACATACATTTATGGAGGAGAAAGCTGAAGTGTGGGTATGAATAGCAGTCAGAGTAACACCGGCAGAAGTTAGGGAAGCTAGAACTAGTCTTTCTAATTTCAACTTCCTTGAATAAGTAGAATTTGTTTCATATTCTCAAGATGTAATTAGTCTGCTAAGCAACTTTAAATACTAATGACACACCTTTGTTACCAATATCTATAACTCTCTCCTTTTCATTCTAACATAAATAAAAAAACAATAAAGACTTTAATTAACTTTACATATACATCCATGGAAGATTAACAAATTAATTAAAGTAAGTCATATAAATCTAGGCAAGCAGCAGACTGGAAACTCCAAAACAAATTCAAGCTAAAATTATACTTTGTCATTCTAAAAGACAATCAAATTTAACCAGAATATGAAATTGGTAATCCTTCAAAAATTAGGCTTATAAAATACATCTTTTAATGTCTAAATTCTTGTTTTAAAATTCATACTATATTGTATGATATATAAATGCTTCTATGTGCCTTTGAAACACCAGCCTCATGAGTTGAATATTTCTAGATACTTTACCTTTTTGGCTGTAGAAGAAGGGTTTTCCTTTTTCATACTTCTTAGTAAAAATTCTGGCATGTTATTTTCAATGTCCTCACGAGTTCCCTTTTTATGTAAAACTGCAGCCAGAAATGAAATAACCTGGGGAAAAAACATTTTTTCAATCACCATGTCTAATATATTATGATATACAAAATTTCACTGTTTCCACGTATACAGTTAGTGACAAAATACATAAAAATACATTTGTTAGGAGGGAAAATATAACACAAAACACTAGTACTGATTTTCCTTATTTGTATTAACAAAAATGAATAATAATAAGCTATCCTTGAACAGAGAGAGGAAAATCTCATATTTCCATCTCTTCCATAAGATATACCTACACAATGAATTCTTTCTTAATTTTTTCAGATAGAACATTACCGTATTTGTTTCTATCCATGGAAACTATCTCTCCCTATACTTTATTAGAATAAACTGTATACATTCTTCTTTTCTTATTGAAAAGTAACTCCTTAAAAGAGGTAATATTTGGCTCATAAATTTGTGGACTTCTGTTTATCTAATAAATATGGGCGGAATGACAGGCGGTTATTTTAAGATAGGCTAGTATAATTTATCAATATACCCACCATTGTGAATAATAACTATTCCCCGAAAAATCAAGTGAGACAGGAAAAAAAAGGACACATAACCTCATATAATGAACAGAAAGAAATACTGAATAGCTGAAAATTTCCAAAAACTGATTTTTTAAAAAATCAGGCCATAGATTCAATATCTACAAAGACCACCAAGCTAAGAAAAACCCAAACAAAACAAAAATAAAAAATGAACTTACAAAAATGCACAAGTGCTTTATAGGAAAAGAGGAGGGGAGAAGAAGGAAGGAAAGAAGGAAGAGAAGGAGGGAGGGAGGGAGGGAGGGAGGGAGAAAGAATCCTAAAACCAATCAGAGAAGAAAACAACAGATTACCTACGAAACAACAACAATGCCAGGTGTGGAGGTGGACACCTATAATCCCAATACTTGAGGGTTTGAGACAGGAAGATTGCAGGATTGAGGCCAGCCTTGTGAATATGGTAAGACCCTCAGCAGCATAATGAGGCCCTGTTTCAAAATAAAAAATAAAATAGGACTGGGGGTGTAGCTCAGAGGTAGAATGTTCCTGGTTTCAATCTCCAGTACCCAAAACAACAACAAAAGAAAACAAAACAGCAACAGTTAGACAAATAGCTGACCTGGCATAAAAACAATGGAAGATACTACACAACAAAATACTTTCAAAGTTCTAAGGAAAATAAAAACAACCTAGATTTTTATACTCAATGACAATATTCAAGAATGAAAAGTGAAGATATTTTCAGACAGCCAAAAACTGAGCCAATCCACAATCCACAACAAAAAGTCAATTCATTACCAAAAGAGCCACACTAAATAAAATAACTAAAGAATGTTTCCAGGCACAAGAAAAATGGTCCTAGATAGAACAGTAGTGCAGGTAAAAATAAGCAACAGGAATGGCAAATACATAGGAAATAAAAATGTATATTGAAACTTTTTTTTCTTTGCGGTACTGGGGATTGAACCCAGCGGCGTTCTACCTCCGTGCTACACCCCCGGCCCTATTTTTTTATACTTTATTTTGAAACCGGGTCTCATGAAGTTGCAGAGAGCCTCACTAGGTAGAGAGAGAGAGAGAGAGACAGGGAGAGAGCCAGAGAGAGAGAGAGTTGAGGCTGGCCGCAAACCCCGATCCTCCGGTCTCTGCCTCCCAAAGTACTGGGATTACAAGTGTGCGCCACCACGCCTGGCTTATATTGAAACTTTAAAATAATAAAATGTTTTGTTGGAATCAAATAACAGAAAAATTAAAAGCTATGACAACGATTGTATTTGAGTCAGAGGGAACATAAATATAGTTATAATACTATGAGGTCCTTATGTTGCTCAAGAGGAAATAAAAGTTCTAATTTATATTTGATTTTTCTAAATAAAAAATGTCTGTTATAAACTCTGGGGTAAAGTCAGCGTGGTGGCACACGCTTGTAATCCCAGTACTTGGGAGGCTGAGACCAGAGGATCCAGGTTCGTGGCTAGCCTCAGCTACTTAGTGAGACCCTCCGCTACATAGTGAGGCCCTCCACAACTTAGTGAGACCCTGTTTCAAAATAAAGAATAAAAAATAGGGCTGGGGATGTAGCTTGGAGATAGAATGTCCCTGGGTTCAATCTCCAGTACTGCAAAAAAAAAAAAAGGTAATTTATGTTGTGTAACTATCACTCAACAAAAATGATAGTTTGCAGACAGACGTGGCACATGCCTGTAATCCTAGTACTTGGGAGGCTGAGACAGAAAGATCACAGATTCAAGGACAGCCTCCCTACTCCTGAGAGTAGGGAGACTCTCAGCAATCTTTTTGTTGTTGTTTTGAGACCCTGTTTCAAAACAAAAACTAAAAGGGCTGGGAGTATAGCTCAGAGGTAGACTGCCCCTGGGTTCAATCCCCAGTACCACAAAAAACAAACAAACAAAAATTCACCAGTTAGGCTGGGCACATTGGTGCATGCCTGTAATCCCAGTACTTGGAAGGCTGAACTGAAGGATCTCAGGTTCGAGCACAGCCCCAGCAACATAGCAAGACTCTCAGCAACCTAGCGAGATCCTGTTTCCAAATAAAAAATAAAATAGGGCTGGGGGTGGAGTTTGGAGGTAGAGTGCCTCTGGGTTCAATTCCTGGTACTTCTCCCCTAAAAATTATAGCTTGCGTTTTTGGTGCATTTGCATATTATAGTGCAACCAAAATTATTTTTGTTCTTAAGAAAAGCAAAAAATGTATGTAAAGTGTCAAGTTGGTGCATATCAATAAAGGAAGCTTTTTTCCCTATATTCAATCTTGTACACTATAAGCAAAGTAAATTATGCTGTCAAAAAGATTGTAAAATAATGATATACAAAGAACGGTCAAAACCTGTCCCGAATTTTAAAATATTCTAACAAAATCTGCATTCTAATTTTCAAGAGTTGTGGCAAAACTTTGGGGTTTGACCAACCAGCTTTATACTAGCTAGGTAACCTTGGGCAATTTACACCACCTCTCTATAAATTCTATTTTTTCACTAATAAAATGGAGGCAATAATGCCTAATTAACATGGATGTTTAATGGAAAATGTCTATCATATACCCTGGCATAGAGGGAAAATTAAGTATAAGTTACAATCACAGAAATTCTACTACCAATTCAATTTAAAATTCACAAATGCATTCAATAAAGATGTATTTGTTACCTACTGCATGACAGGCACTGGGTTAAGGACTGAAATAGTCTAGACAACAAGCTACTTTAATTAATTTAGTAATGTGAAATCCAGCTGATTTGGAGCAGGGGACAGAGTGTGGTTAGGAGATGCACTGAGGCGCATGGTTAAGAAAAAATAAACAGATGAACAGAAAATCAAGTTAGTAAAGAATCCAGAGAGAGATTAATGTGAGCAAACTGGCTGACATCAAACACAGATTAGAGAAGGGAAATGACTGAATTAAAATATTGGACACTGGATATTATTTTTAATATCACCTAAGCAAAAGATGTTTAATTCATGCCTAGAATTTATACTTTGTAAGTATTTGAGTCAGCTAATCTTAAAGTTATTCATGTTTTATATTAAAAATATATAATTGATGTTTAGAATTTACTGAATTCCTTGATGATATGAATATTCCTAACATTTTGGGTTCTCACTACCTCTCAGAATATAATTTAATACTTAATCATAGAAAATTTATAATTAAAAGTTCAGGTAACTAGACATGAGGATACTTTCTAGAGTGAGAGAATCACATTGGTCGGCATATCAGTTACACAGACATATACATTTGTTGAGACTCATTGAACTATATCCTAAAGATCTTTGAATTTTACTCTTTGTAATTATATTTTAAGGACACACACACACCCACATAAATACACAAACATTGATACACACACACACACACAAACACACACACACTCTTTAGTTCTTGGCAAGTAGTCCTCAAGGCAAAATATCTACTAGATATAATATGACAATTTAAATAAGGTTATATAAGATCTCACCCACTGCTCTGCTCTTAACTTACTTATGGGTTGTTTCATTATAGGAAAACTATATTCTTAATCGTGATAACTCATAGTTCAATCTGTTCACCAATCAAGATGATATACAATCTAAATTCCAAATTCATCTGTCAAATTTCCTGAAACAGCTGGGCGTGGTGTCACATGCTTGTAATCCCAGTACCTGGGAGGCTGAGACAGGAGGATCGCAGGTTCGAAGCCAGCCTCGGCTACTTAGTGAGGCCCTCTGCAACTTAGTGAGACCCTGTTTCAAAATAAAGAATAAAAAAAAAATAGGGCTGGGGTGTAGCCCGGAGGTAGAATGCCCCTGGGTTCCATCCCCAGTTCCACAAAAAAAAGAGAAAAAATCCTGAAACAAAGATATGTGAAATATATCTGTTGTTATACTTAAGAATCTCAGGTAGCCAGGTATGGTGGTGCATGCTTGTAATCCCAACAGGTGTGGTGGTGCATGCCTATAATCACAGTACTTGGGAGACTGAGACAGTAGGATTGAAAATTCAAGACCAGTCTCAGCAATTTAGTGACACCCTCAGTAACTTAGTGAGACCCTGTTTCAAAATAAAAAATGAAAAGGGCTGGGGTGAAGCTTGGAGGGTTCAAGCCTCAGTCAAAAAAAAAAAGAATCTCAAGTTTTTGAAAAATATTTCATGGAAAGTGACATAATCTATACTACCCCCTGATATTACTCTTCCACTCACTCAAAAATAAACTTGTCTTCAGTTGAAAATACACACTAAGAGGACAGGCAAATTAAAACCACTGAGAAACTCTTACTCAATATATTAAGGTAATACTAGCAGTAATGTGTCACTACACAAAAGGCAGACAGAAAAAGGGAGAAAGTGAAGAACAGCACAGGTAGATTGTATGGACCAGGCTATAAACAGTATTCATCACATCTATCCTTACTTCATTTTGCCACACTCTGTCACAAGCCCCACCCACACACAAGGAGATTCAGGATATACAGTGTCTGTCATCAGGCCCCAACTCTAAGACAAAGGAAATATGTACTTTTTTTTTCTTTTTTGTAGCACTGGGGATTGAACCAGGGGCATTCTACCTGTGAGCTACACCCCAATCCTATTTTATTTTGTATTTTGAAACAAGGTCTCACTAAGTTGTAGAGGGCCTCACTAAATTGCTGAAGCTGGCCAGGAACCCACAATTCTCCTGTCTTAGCCTTCCAAGTACTGGGATTACAGGCATAAGCCACAGTGCCGGGCTGGGAATATGTACTTTGGGTGATGGTTTATCCATTTCTATCACTCTACTGTAACAGTAGAGGTGTGTCAAAATCTTAACTCACAGAAGATGAATAACAAGTCTATAATGAAGGTTTACAAAACTAATTTGCAAAGAAAAAACAGAATTTTCTTTACTGAAATAGTTAAAATTGTTTGTAGATGAAAAGAACAAACGTAAGTATGCACATCAGCCACCTCTAAAATAGTAGAAGGCAAAAAACTGCATTTCAGAAATGAAATACCACTCTGGGAAAGCTTTCTGTTTTTATAGGCATTCCTTTCTAAACTCTGTCAAGCAAACATTTTTATAGGCCATTTTTCCTCATATACAGTCAGTTCACAATGTACAGAGTAAATCTGAGACCGGGAAACAGTGCAACAAACCTTCCCTTAGACCAAAACAGAAGGCATAACAAAACTGTCTATTTCTTATAAGAAATAAAAAAGAAAAGAAAAAAATACCCACATTCCATATTTATCTCCCTGGGACAGAGAGAGAGAGAGAGGTATAAAAAGAGTGCTTCAGAATTACACTTCAAAAAGTATGATGAGTACTTGGGAGGCTGAGACAGGAGGATTACAGGTTCAAGGATAGCCTCAGCAAGTAATGAGACTCTCATCAACCTAGCTAGACACTGTTTCAAAATAAAAATAAAATAGGGGCTGAGAGGGTAGTTCAGAAGTAGAATGCCTCTGGGTTCAATCCCTAGTAACACACACACACACACACGCACACACACACACACACACATACACACATAGACACACACACACACACACACACGATTTTTGCTAGCTTGCAAAAACAAAATAAAACAACAACAAAACTCCAAACAACAAGGTGCTGTTTTGAAAGGAGGCCTAGTCCAACTCTCTTTACAAAGCTGTCTTCCTAAAATCTGAATTACAAGTCAAAACAAGAAACAATTTTATCTCTAAAATGCTAGAACATTTTTGTTTCTTCTTTAAAGGGACTGGGGCTCTGAGGGTTAATTTACCTTTCACATTGGATATTATGGCATTTTTCCATGAATAAAAATAAAAACAATATTATTCTTCTCTTTAGTAATCTTATGGTTTGGATTTAGAATGTCCCCCCGACCTCTGACAGACAAGGCAGCCATGTCAAAGGCCGAGTTTGGTTGCTGAGGAAGTGTCCCTGAGGGGGTGGCCTTGGAGACTATATATGGTCCTTCCTCCCCTTGCACTCTCTCTTGCTTCCAGATTCTGTGATGTGAGAGCACAACTCTCTCTCTCTCTCTCTCTCTCTCTCTCTCTCTCTCTGCCTCCTGTCGCCATACCCTGAGCTCTACAGACTTCACCTCGCCTAACATGGACTAAGCCCATGTTGTGTGATTACCAAAGATCAGGTTCACAAACCTGTATACTCCAGTTGAAATTGTTTCTTGTAGTTAATTAAATATCATGTAAATGTATAGTCAATATTTGGGTGTGAGAATTCTGTCAAGTATTGGGAAATTCTCATAAAAATTTAGAATTTCGTATACGGATTCCCTCTGAAATATCTTTAATTTCTCAATCCAACTAAAAGCACAATTAGTAGGTGATGAATTATTGGTGTTGAACACATCGATGGTACATATAATAGATATCAGAAACTTTTGGGATGATAGCATGCTCATTATTTTAGTTGTGGTATGTGGTGATCATTTCTTGGGTGTATATAATTGTAAAGACTTACCAAATTATATATTGTAAATTTGTGTTTATTGTATTGCAAACCCTCAAAGAAGTATACAAAGAATACACAAACATATATACATATACACTCAACAGAACTTCTAAGATTAAAAAGACTGACAAAAACCAATTTTTGGTAAGGATATGGAGCAAATGTAATTCTTAAACACTGTTGGTAGCAATGAGGAATGTACAAACACTATGGGAAAAGGTTTATTGATTTCTTATAAAACTATATATACATTGGCCCTAATAGCAAGTGATTCCATTCCTTATTATTTACCCAAGAGAAATTAATACACAAGAAATTTGTTCAGGAAAGTTTATAACACATGAATTTATAATAGGCAAAAACCTGAAACAGCTCAAGTATTCATTAGCAGGAGAATGAATAAACAAAATGTAGTGTCTAGATAATAAAATACCACTCTGTGATAAAAAGCAACAAACTACTTATGAATTCCACAACATGGTGAATCCCAAAAATATGGTGTTAAGTGAAAGAAGCCTTAGTAAGAGTGCAACTGTAAGATCCCATGTACATGGTAAAACTAATCTATGATATAGAAAGGAGGAGCAAGGGTTGCCTCTTGGAATAGTGGCAAAATTAGGAAGGGATATAAAAACATTTCTGGGGTGATAATGTTTTATATCTTGAGAGGGTTTATTTGGCTTACGCAGAGAAATACATTTGTCAAAACTTAGGGAATGTTGGACAAACTAATGATATGTATATTCAAGCATTTGGAGATAAAATATACTGTTTGCTGCCATAAAATACAGCCAAAGATGGATTGATGGATGGATAGAGTTTTAGTCAGCTTTTCTTGCCACTGTGACCAAGATACCTGACAAGCACAACTAAGAGAAGGAAAGAGTTATGTGGTGCTTTCAGTTTCAGAGGTTTCAGTCCATGGTTGGCCGGCACTGAGGTGGCCCGTGCCACATGGTGCAGGGATGCCACCCTCACATCATGGCAGCCTGAAGCAGAAAGAAGGGGGCGGGGACAGATCTCGTCTCCAAGACTCCACACCAAATGACCGGCCTCCTCCAGCCATGCCACCTCTGAACCTTGCTACACTGGTGACTGTGCTTTCAACACATGAGCCTCTGGGGACATTCAAAACCCAAACCATAACAGACAGGTATGGAATAAGACCAAATATAATAAAATGTTATTAAAATCTAGGTGGTGGATATATGGCTTTTTGTTGTACAATTCTTTCAATTCTTTATGTTTGAAAAGTTTGATAAGATGTTGGGGAAAAACAGTTTATAACCTTTGACAAAATAGAAAAAAATCTGATTATAGAGTAGTAGTTACCTTGCAACTTCATTTTTTGCTAATTTTTGTATGTGTATGTTCATAGACATGTATAAACATGCATATATGAAGTATGTATGCATATATTTATGTATGTTATATATTCAACTATTCCCTCTTAACTAGATCCTTCCCATTCACTTAGAAAATACCCAAGTCTATCCTATCCCCTAATAATACAAAACAAAAAAGCTTCCTTAAAATCTCATACCTCTTCAGCTACTACTAGGTTACTTCTGTCCCCGTTAAAAGCCGCATTTCTTTAAGAGGTGAGTACTTCTCCTGTCCATGTTTCCACCTGCTCCACTGTGGCTTGTGCCCCCCAAACTCAAGCAAAATGGCTCTTGCTCAAGATACCAATGATTTCTATGTCACTGTATCAAATGGACATTTTTCTTTTTCTTTTTTTAATTTGGTACTAGGAATTGAACCCAGTGGCATTCTATCTCTGAGCTACACTCCAGACCTTTTTATTTTGTATTTTGAAACAGGGTCTTCCTAAGTTGCTGAGGCTGATCTCAAACCTCCAATCCTCCTGTCTCAGCCTCCCAAGTACTGGGATTACAGGCGTGCACTACCACACCTAGCTACCCCCAGCCCTTTTTATTTTTTGTTTTGAAATAGGGTCTTGCTAGGTTGCTGAGAGTCTTGTTACATTGCTGAGGCTGGCCTTGAACCTGTGATCCTCCTGTCTCAGCCTCCCAAGTACTGGGATTACAGGCATGTACCACCACACCTGGAAAATGGACATTTTTCAATCCTCTTCCCTTGTAGAATACAAAACACCAAATTTAGCTACTTTTAAATTTGAAATAAGGGAAGGAAACTATTTGGTATATAAAACAAGTTTTAAAAAATAAAAATTAAAAAGCTGAGTGCCTGTAATTCCAGCTACTCAGAGGCTGAGGTGGGGGATTGCTTGAGCTCAGGAGTTCCAGGACAGCCAAGGGAACTCCACAGCAACACCCCATCTCAAAAAAACAAAAAAGAGTTCGATTTCATAATATGGCCAAGTTATAATGTAAAAAGGGGATAACATAAAGGATAAAATCAGGACAAAGAGGTGAAAATAAAGAAGATAAGACTATAGGTCCAACAGTAAATGCCACTGGTCTATTTTCATTATCACCTAATTCTGTAGCATTTTGAAATTCTAATGAACTCATTAACCATTGTTCACATTTCTTCAACTGGCTTAGTCATGATCTCTACAGAAGCTATACGTTAAGTGGATCTTTCAAACAGCCTATTTATGTAAAAATGATTCTCTGAGTTATAATAATAATAACCAAAGAAGTCCCCAAGGATCAGATAAATCCAGCCCAGTATCATAATTAGTACAGAAACTATTTCCTAATCATTAGAAGATGACCCCTCAAAGGCTTTCATAGCACATTCAGAGCAAATAACACAGCAGCTCAAAGCCTTCCAATGATATCTACATGTCAGATATAGGAAATTGTCCAGTAAATTCAGCCACTTTAAAACAATCCTATAAAATGGAAAATAAAGGGAATTTTTTTGTAAACATGGGCTTCATTATGAAAGATGGGCTTCAAATTTGAGACTAAGTATACACAAGAATTTGAATTGTGTTTATTTTAGGGTGATAGTTCCCAAGCTGCAAGTCAGTTTTATAGTACCCTACTATTTGATTTTTAAGGCAAACATGCATTGCCTAGTCAAAGAAGTATAGTAAAGAATATTCTAGCATATGCAAATACAATATATAAAGATAGTCACAATCAGGCTTTATTTACATATTTACTTTCCTTCGGCACTCATTCATGCATCTTGGTAGTTTCCTGAAGGCTCCTTTTTTTTTATTCTTGCCACCTACTCTCCTGAGGAAGCAAATTCATTCATTCCACATATGCAGGCCTAGACTACCTGCCTTGCCTGGGTTTAAAGAAACAGAGTATGGCTAAAGGTAATGTGCTATGATTATTGAAGGACTTTATTTTATCCCAGCTTTTTACACCAGATCTTCATACACAGAAATGTTATTAGACTATTTTTAAGTGTTAAACTTAGTTTTTCACTTACATTTAAGCCCCACTAACCAATGGAGGTACTATTGAATAAAATAATTTAAATTCAATTACTAGGAAGCTAACAGAGTTACAATCTAGGAAAACACTTCTGAAAATCCAGAGTAATTGTTTAGTATAAAGTCTAGATTCAAGAGCTGGGCATGGTGGTGTGCACTTGTATTCCCAGTACTTGGGAGGCTGAGACAAGAGGTTAGCAAATTTGCAGCCACCCTCAGCAACTTAGCAAGGCCCTTTGCAACTTAGTAAGAATCTGTTTCAAAATAAAAAATAAAATAGAACTGGGAGTATAGCTCAGAGGTAGAATGCCCCTGGGTTCAATCCCTAGGACCACAAAATAAATAAATAAAGTCTAGATTCAAAACTCTAAGCTCTTTGGATCACAAACCTCCTTGAAAATCTAAGGAAGCTGTGGTAGGCAGCTTCTAAGAGGGCTTCCAGTTATCCCCACCTCTTTGTATTCACAGCATTATCACTTTTCCTGTTGAATTTAGGCTGGATCTAGCAACCTGCTTGTGATGAACAGAATATGGCAAATGGAGGGGCATCTTTTTTGTGATTAGGTTAAAAGGTCATGACTTCCATCTTACTAGTGCTCCCTCTTGCCCTCTTATTTGCTATATACCCAATTAAGCAAGCTACCGTGTTATGAGATGCTCCATGAAGAGGCCCTGTGCAGCAAGGAAGCAAAAGAAGCCTCAGTCCAGCAACCCACAAGGAACTGAATCCTACCAACAACCACATGAGCTAGGAAGTGCCTCTTCCCCAGTGCAACCTGATGCCTGCAGCTTTGTGAGAGGCAGAGCCAGAGACCCAGTTAAACTGCACCTGGATTTCTAATCCACAGAGACTATGAGGTGATAAACGTATAATGTTTTAAGCTACTGAATTCTGGGCTAATTTATTTTACCACAAAAGATAACAAAGATTCCCTCTGCAGAAAAGTAACAAGGTTACAAACTCAGTATACATTTTAGGGAATTCGGAGGCCTTTTTAAAGTCCACCAATTGAGCCTGTAGTGGCTCAGGGATTCCAGAAGTTAGGAAACTTCTGATATGATAAACTCAAAACAATATGTACCAAAGGACTGAAGGAGATCAAATTAATCATTCTATGTAGTGTACCAAATGTCAGAATACTCTCTTTCCATAAGGTATTATCAAGAAAGTTTACTTTGAATATACAATTGATATCTTAGTATAAATATTACCAAAGCAAGCCAAGTTATACCAAAGCATTATTTTTGCATAGTACATTTCATAGGTGTTAAATAAGTATTGAGGATAAAATAATAACTGAGACATTGTCTTCAACTTTGAGTCTTTAACCATCCAGTTTGTGAGACAAAAATAAACATATGCATACACACACACACACACACACACACACACACAATAGTTATCATTAACAGTTGGTAGTACAAATAGAGATTTGAATATGGTATTCACTCTTGTACATAATACAATGGCCTTACTGAATTTAATTATAAAGTAATTAAAATAAATACCTGTACTGTTTTTCCAAGTCCCATGTCATCACCGAGAATACACCCTCTTCCATGGATGTAATGTCCATAGAGAAACTGGGCTCCTTCCCTTTGGTAGTCTCTCAAATACCTATTAATAGTATATGGAATAGCATCTCCATCTTCAGATAATTTAAAAGCATTAGCAGAGGACGGAAATTTTCGGTCTGGGAAGAAAGGTTTTTCCAAATCTTCATCATCAAATATAAAATTCCTGGGGCAATCTTTAACAGATTTTACTTCTTGAAGTCTTTTAAGAGGTATTTTCCTTTCTTGAAAATCTGAATATAAGACAACGGCAAATGACTTCCCATTTTCATCCACTGTGATGGACTTTATGCTGGCTTCGCAAAGTTTTTCATCATCTGGAGAAGGGGCAAGACATCTTTCTCCCAGATTCCATCTGTCTACAATAATAAAGAAGAAAATAAAATTTCCAAATCTAGCTTATAAAGTAACACCTCATTTATCCACTGCTATGAGAAAAAACCTGTGCCATATAAATACCTTTTCCGAATAGGTAAAACATATTTATAATATATGTAAATATTATCAAATGTTCCATAATAAAAGAAACAAAGGGTACCTAATTTATTTCCTGGATTTGTGTCATCCTCTCCCCCTGGAGTTTTAGAAAATAGACTGCTTGAATACTGACTCTGGTGATTCTGAGTCAGTGCATATGGGCCATGGGCATTTGTTTTATCATTTTGTTTGGTATGATATGATAAACTTCTGACATGTTATTGTTGAATTCAAATATGATACTGATGCACACCAGAGCTGAGAACCTATGATTTAAATATTCTTGCAGACTCATGAACATTACATATTTATATATATTTGTCAGGATATAATAGAGCAAGAGCAAAAAAGGACTTGGTAATAAGCTAAAATCCTCTAGACAACAATACTTTCGTGGTTCATCTGTCTGATTTTTTGGTTATTCCATCTCCTTTCCCTGGAAATAGGTGCTTCTTTTCACTGCCAATATTGCTGCCGCTAAACCACTTTTCAACAGGTATACAACTAGCCAAGGGGACCTCCAATTGGACTACAGGGTGGTGTCACAGTTCTTTCCCTTCTAGGTTGTGAATAACTGAGCTTTTAAAAGACTTAATTCTAAGATCTCTTTCTAATATCCTATTATTCTTTGAAGAATCTGACCTGTGTTTATTTTCTATTTTGAAGATACAACACTGTGAATGGATAGGAGGTCTCTATAAAGTATACTAATAGTACAATTAAAAGGTAGCAAGTAAGCCGGGCGTGGTGGTGCATGTTTGTAATCCCAGTACTTGGGATTACAAAAAAAAAAAGACAGTATAAATGTGTCATATAATAATCATGAATGTTATGAAAATCTAAGTTGAGGTCATCAGGAAGACTCTGGGAAACTATTAATAGTCATTTGGTCTTAATGAGAAATGTGTAAGAAAAAAATTCCTGATATTCTTATAATCATAGCCATATGATTCTTAGATTCCTGCTGTAGGAATTCCATTTGAAAAATTACATTTACTTAGCTTCCTCTATTTGGTACCTTTTTTTTTTTTGCAGTACTGGGGATTGAACACAGGGGTATTCTACCTCCAAGCTACACCCCCAGCCCTATTTTTTATTGTTTATTTTGAAACAGGGTCTCACTAAGTTGCGGAGGGCATCACTAAGTAGCTGAGGCTGGCCGCGAACCTGGATCTTCCTGTCTCAGCCTCTCAAGTACTGGGATTACAAGCGTGCCTCATCAAGCCCGGCTCTTATACTATCTTAAGAATAATTTATTATGGCATTCCTCATTAGTTATTCCTCAAAAATAAAGCCATTATTCCCACTAATTTTGATGAGGTTGTTTTATCATAACAATCATAAGTACACAGGGAAGCATCTCTTTTCCTACTCTAATCTTTTGATCCAAACTGAGAACTGTTACACTATTCTAAAAGAGTTTTAACATGAAACCAACACCCTGATCTACTATAAGGGTAAAACAATATATAGGCCATTAAAACCTAAAGTTACCCCTACAGCAATTCTTTTTTTTTTGCAGTACTGGGGATTGAACCCAGGGACATTCTACCTCCGAGCTACACCCCCAGCCCAATTTTTTGTACTTTATTTTGAAACAGGGTCTCACTAAGTTGCAGAGGGCCTCACTAAGTAGCTGAGGCTGGCCATGAACCCAGATCCTCAGCCTCTAAGTACTGGGATTACAAGTGTGCACCACCACGCCCAACTCTCTTACAGCAATTCTTAACACACTACTTCTGTTTTGCATGATGTGTGTGCCTACCCAGCAAATGCCTTCTCATTTTTTAATGCTTAATTCTTTAATTTATTATTCAACATATATTATTTAAGCACTAATTATTTACTAGACATTATGCCACATAATGGGTATAAAAATAAAGAAAATCAATGTCAGAAATGATGGTGACTCAAAAGTCTTTCTGCTTTTCAGTAACTGGGATCTTTATAGCCGCCCTTAGTCTTCTTGTTATATTACTCCTACATCCAATCCATCAGAATCTTTCAGGTTTTACTTCAAAAATATATCACTTTCCTCCATGCCACCATTTCTCTAAAGCAAAGGCTGGCAAACTTTCCCATAATGAATCAAATATTAACTATTTGCTAATTTAGTTTTGCAAGCCAAACATTCTTTTGCCCTTGTAAAGCAAAAGGAACAACAGACTACATAAACAAATGGCTATAGCTGTGTTCAATAAAACTTTATTTACAAAAGGAAGCATCAGACTAGATTTGGTTTATGCATGGACAGTAGTTCACAGAAAAAATATAAACAAATGGCCATAGCTGTGTTCCAGTAAGGCTATTTGCAAAAGGAAGCATCAGACTAGATTTGGGGATGGAACCCAGGGGCCTTCTACCTCCGAGTTACACCCCCAGCCCTTTTTACCTTGAAACAGGGTCTCCCTAAGTTGTGGAGGTTCTTGCTAAATAGCTGAGGCTGATCTCGAACCTGTGAACCTCCTGTCTCAGCCACTCAAATACTGGGATTACAGGTGTGCGCCACCGCACCCGGCTGATGTCACTATCATTAATGGAAGCTATTAATTTCGGGGCAAGAAGGCAACCCAGATGACTCGTGGCAGATAACTACACGTTCCTTAAACCCACTTTTGCTGACCCATTAGAGGCAGCATACATCCCTGCCTCAATACATCGCGTATTAAACTGCTTATGTAATAAAAAGTAAACTGAACTAACCATCTCAACCTCCACTCATCTATCTAACAAACTTCTATCATTCTCTAACAACTGGAGGATACAAGCATGAAGAATAAAAATAACATTTACTGAACGTGCACTATGGACCAGGTGGGGAGTCATACCTGCTTTGCATACATCCCATCTCATTTAATAATCACAAGAACCCAGCAAAGATCCCCATTTTACAGATGTGGAAACTGCCCAGGAGTGCGGGATAAGTCCTTATCAGAAATAACACTAGCGCCAAGGGAGTGCGCCTGCGGAGTCCTGGCAGGTGCACACACGGAATCCCAAAGGATGGGTCCAGCCACACAGGAGCTCACGGTCTGCAGCTGTCAAAGGAGCCAGAGGAAACCTCGGCCCGAGGGCGCGGCGCGGGGAGTCCAGCGCGGCGGCAGACAGCCGTCTGGCAGGGCGGCGAGCTCGGTGCTCATACCTTTGCGGGCGGCCTCCGTGCGGGGCTCCATCCGGCCGCACGGAACGCCCGGCGGGCTGCAGACCGCGAGGGGACGGCGGGCCGGCCGCTGCCCACGCCACCTGCAGTTGCCCGGGGCGCATCGCCCCAGCCCCAGCCGCGGCGGGCGGGGCGCAAAGGCAGCCTGAGGGCCCCGGCGCGGTTTGAAGCCGGCGAGGCAGCGGCCGCCGCGGGGGGAAGAGAGAAGGCGCACACCACGACCCCGAATTTCCCCCTGGGGCCGAGCCTCCCTCCACTGCCCAGCGCCACTTCCAAGGCGGACTGGGAAAATCTCGCGAGAACGAGTTCCCGAACTGTCATCGGGGTCTCGCGAGAAGAAACCCTTGGTTTTTACGTGGGCGGAGCAATCTTCCGGCCGTCCTCCGTGACGGGAAGGTCCGCGATAGTTGTTAGTATCGCGAGACTTGGGTTCCCTCTGGGGCTAGACTGGCCCTAGCTGCTGAGAGAAGCTGGGGATGAGTCTACTCAGCCGTCCTGTAAGGGCCGGCAAGGGAGCGGGGGCCCGGCCATGACCGGCCCCCGGAGACCGTGGCGGCCCGGCCTGTGCGCAGTGCCGGGCGCTGCGTCCGTGGCCGTGCGCCCAGGGTTCGAGCCAGGGCGCGCTCCCTCGGCCGGACCCCTACTGAGTCCCAGGCCCAGCCCGCTGCCTAGACGGGGAACCGTTAAGACGCGGGCGTGTTCGCTCCGGCCGAGGCCGCCAGCGGTGCGTACGGCGACCGGCGAGGAGAGCGTGGAGAGGCGCCGGGGCTCTGCGGGCATCCTCCGCACTGCTCCGCGTGGGGCAGCGGCCGCGGCTGCCCGACACCGCAGCCTCGGGACAGTGGCCGCGGCTGCCCGACACCCCAGCCTCGGGACAGTCAGTGGCCATGCCTGCCCGACACCGCAGCCTCGGGACAGTCAGTGGCCATGCCTGCCCGACACCCCAGCCTCGGGACAGTGGCCGCGGCTGCCCGACACCCCAGCCTCGGGGCAGTCAGTGGCCATGCCTGCCCGACACCCCAGCCTCGGGACAGTCAGTGGCCATGCCTGCCCGACACCCCAGCCTCGGGACAGTGGCCATGCCTGCCCGACACC
>PVJS01024248.1:0-13571 GCA_004027185.1 Glis glis
TTCTACCTTCGCGCTACTCCCCCGGCCCTATTTTTTATACTTTATTTTGAAACCGGGTCTCACGAAGTTGCGGAGGGCCTCACTAAGGAGAGGGGGGGGGAGGGTGAGCGAGCGAGATAGCTGAGGCTGGCCGCGAACCCGGATCCTCCAGTCTCTGCCTCCCAAAGTACTGGGATTACAAGCGTGCGCCACCACGCCCGGCCCATATTTGACTTGTTAAAACAAATTGCTAGACCCCACTCTCTGAGTTTCTATCAGTAGTGTGAGGTGGGTGAAACCACAGATAAAATTTCTAACAAGTTCCCCTGTGAAGCTGATCCTTCTGTCTGGGGACCACTGTAAAGCCTCACTGCTGTAAAGCTTCATACATAAACCGAGGTGTGCAATCAACATTAGGTGTCACCTGGAAGGCCCTATCCTATATTTACTAAATCAGAGTGTGTAATTCTAAAAAGAGCCCATTAAAGTAGAAGAACACTATTTTAAAGGAGTTTGAAGGCTCAGAGTGATAGCTATGTGGCATGGATTTATATTTATGTGTAACCTGATAACCCACTCTTTGTCATACTTTCAAGGGTTCTCAGACGATGCACACTGAGACTAGATTTAAAAAATATGTTGGTAGAGGGAGTATCCATGAAGAGCTCTGCATGCGTAGAACATTCTCTGTAGGTTAGGTATGGCTGTGAGCAATGCTGTAATTGAATGGATTTCCTGTTCCCAACAGCTATAAAGAAGTGACCCCATGTACAAAGTGACCATAGTGACAGGGATAGGAGTGATTTGTAGGCTGACCAAGATAGCCTTACTGTGGAGGATGTGGATACTTCTGTTATCAAGTATTCAACTTGCTAGCAACAGAGGCCGTGTCCAAATCCCTAACACTGTGTGATTCCCATGAGAACCAGCCAGCTTCCCAGTGGCATTGGACCCTCTTTTATCGTGAAAGAGATAGCACATTGTTCTCGTAGGGATAGATACTGTTCTGGATGGATTTTTGCTATCTGTCTGCAGAGCTTCTCTCTGATTCAACATTCATGTGCTGAGAGAGTGCCTTCTCCAATGCTTGCTTTTTACCATCAAATGGAGGGCATGCGACTTTTTTCCATTTAAGAGATTTATTTTAAGGGAAAGGAGTGATAAAATACACATATAAATCGTCATAAATATTGCTGGGTGTGCCATTCACAGGGTTTTTTTTTATAATAGCCATTCTAATGAGTATGCAGTGGTATCTCATTGCAATTTTGGTTTGCCTTTCCTTAATGAGTAGTGATGTTCAGCCTCTTTCCATCCATGTACTTACTGGCCATTTGTGTATCTTATTTGGAGAAATATCCATTCAAGTCTTTTACCTGTTTTGAATCAGATTGTTTTTCTTGTTGAGTTTTAGGAGTTCTCTATATATCCTGGAGATTAATTCTTTGTTTAACATGGCAATGAGCTACATAGAGAAATGTAGACAATCACTTTCTTGTGATTTTCTGGCAAATATTGAGTTAATACGGTTGATAACAACAGTCTCTGTTGGTATTAGGTAAAGTTGAACAACCTTCCGCTCCTTTAAATACTTAAATCTAAAAAAACCCTAAAGATCACACACACACACCACACATACACACACACACACACACACACACACACTCACACACACACCTACTAGACTAATAACTGAATTGAGCAAAGTGAAAGATACAAAGTCAACATATAAAAACTTAAATATAAAAAAAACCTTGTTAGTTTTGTTTTGAGTTCTTGGGAAACCCACACAAAAATCCTGTAGCTGTGTAATTGTGGTTGGGCCCTGTGTGACTTGCTTCTACCCAAAAGAACATGCAAAGGTGATGTGTTTTCATGGAGGAGTTGACATGGTTATTTTACATGGGATTCCATTGAGAAGCTTGTTAAGCTTGTTCATGGAAGTCTGTGTTTTCATGGAGGAGTTGACATGGTTATTTTACATGGGATTCCATTGAGAAGCTTGTTAAGACTGTCTCTCTCTTTGTTCCTTGATGACTTTGACAAAGCAATTGGCCAAGTTAGGAGGCACACGTGCCAAGAAACTGTGGGTCACTTTTAGGAGGTAAGGGGTAGCCTTCAACTTATAGCAAGCAAGACTCTGAAGACTTTAGTCCTATCTGAAGGAACAGAACAATTCCAACAACATGAATGACTTAGAAGTGGATGCTTCCTTAGTCAAGTCTCAGATTAGACATAACCCTGACAACTCCTTGATCATGGTCTTGTATTTTACCTGCAAAAGATTTTATATGTTGACTTTGTATCTTTCACTTTTGCTCAATCACAAGAAAGTGACTATATTTTCCCCTTTGGAAATTTGTTTTAATCAAATAAGTACATTTGGAAGCTTTGATTTTGTTTGCATGGAGTAACATGTAAGAGAAAGCAGTACGTATTTCTGGTTATATTATATGATGGAAGCAACAATTTTCCAAGTGGCTTAAACTGGGGAGACATTGTTGGAGAAGTTTATTGTCATTCATATTGGTTAAACACCTTTGAATGATTGACTATTTTAGAGAACCAAGTAGTGAGCTCTATGCATATATATATATATATTTAATTTCAGAGCTTGGAATAAACTCAGTCAATTACCCTCTCTCCCTGTAGAACACACTCTTTCACCTTCATTGAATTAGGTTAATTAAAAAGGCAATACACCTCCCTCCCCACTTCTACTTTTTCCATGTTTTTATAACAATCCATTTGTGATATAACTGCCTATTTAAAGAAACAATTAACTTTTGCAAGTAAACATTAAATATGAAATCATGATTTTTACCCCCATATAGTTTTTATAATGAATATTGTGGTATGCATATACAAGGAAATATATATTTCCTATCTGAGCCAAATACCGTGCTGGGGATGAGAACAAAGTATTTGGGACAAAGATCATTTGTATTATAATTTGGTTGAATATTATCTTTCCTGCCATCAAATCTAATTTGAGTTTTGAGGAAAGGATTCCAATTTGCCTGAGGTTAGAAACTGGAGAGATTACAATCCTGATGGATTACATGTCAGTGGGAACATAGCCTAGGAAGACCTATAATTGGATCAGGAGCGAGACCCTCTTCCTGTCTTAACTTCCAATAATGTTTACTTTGGATACAAATCTTTCAAATCCATATAAACTCTTTCTGAGTGTTTGCTACACCTATGTGTTGACCAAACATGATAATGCTATCTTTGCACAGTAGACTTAGTTTGTAGAAACTTCTGTGAAATAAAGCAAATATTCTGCTTTAGCCTCAAATGCTTTTCCTTCCAAAATGGAGCCAATAACATCAAAAACAATAACTATAACTCACATTATTTGAGTCCTTTCTATACTAGAGACTGCAATCGGCACTTTATAAGAATTACCTCGTTAAGTCATCAAAGCTACCCAACGGACTCCTTTTTAATGTAAATCATTTTATATATATTTGGTAAGTAGGGGAAGGAAGTTTGTATAATGAGGAAGTTATATGGATTCATAAGTTACTTTCCATTAAATTTATGTTTTGATGCAATCTGGAATTTTTTTCACAACTAAAAAGAAAGATTTAGCCATGTAAGGTCTGAAGGGGGAAAATAAAATTCTATTGGAACACCTTTATTTAGTGAAAGTAGAGTTTAGTGAACACTTATAATTGGTCATATGTTAAGCTCTCAGGAGAATCTGGGAGTATAGATGAATGAGCTGGAAATTTATTTCTCAATTAAAATAGGCTAAGAAAGAAGCTTAATGGTGTACCAACTTCTTTTTTAAATTAAATTAAATTTATTTTAAGTTATACCTAAAAACATAAACAGTGTGCATATTAATGGGGTTCTTTGTGATGGCTCGATACATTTATTGTGTAATGCTTAAGTCAGGTTAAACATATCTATTTAGAAGCACATGATCCTCAATACCTATGGCTTGAAAGAAGATGCACAGATTTCAATATTTAACTGTGCTGATATTTCTATTGTGGAAGTGGGCATCCGGGATGGATTCTCATACTGCCAATTCCAGGGTCAGCTCTCTCAACTTCTACAATACAAATATCAAACTAAGTTTAATTATTTTGTTCTGTTTACTAACATTTTTATTATGATGAAAGGAAATCATCATGTAAAAGGGAACCTGACCTTGGGTATCACCTATTCTGCAAGGCAGGTCTCTTCAATGTCAGCACCTGTTACGCATCCCATTATGATAATGAAATATGTCATTTTAGCCATAATAATATTCTTTGTTATGCCACTAATAAAAAAACCATTCAGCTTTCTTATTAGTGTTGCATTATATCTGATCTTTCTTATTCTGAAATACTTGTTTTTATATCTAAAATGAATTCAAAGATGGAAGTAGATTTTAAATATCACATGGAGGGAGTTACGCCAAAGGTTTTGGTGAAAGAGAATCTGCAAAGAAAAGAGTTAAGGGGCCCAGGGTATACTGCTGGTCAGCTACTTCTCAGCATAGTCTCAGAAAATATGCCCCTCGCAAGAGTGGAAAGAGGGAAGAGATCTTGATTTTTTTTAATTTTTAAATTTTTGTTTTTGGTACTAGGAATTGAACCCAGGGGCATTCAGCCTCTAAGCTACACCCCTATCCCTATTTTTAATTTTGAAACAGGGCCTCACTAAGTTGCTGAGGCTGACCTTGAACCTCCAGTGCTTCTGTCTCAGCCTCCCAAGGACTGGGATTACAGGTGTGTACTGCTGCTTCTGGCAGAGTTCTTGATTTAATACTAACCTCAGTTTTGGTGTCGCCTGTTTTTCTTGGTACAGGGTTGAGTAGGCAGAAGGATATATTGATGCTTGTATCAAGTGTGGGTTAGCTTTGTTTTTCCCTCTTTTCCTCAAACTGCTGATCTAAAGCCGAATGACATGTGAAAGTCTTGAGAGATTTTTGTCAATAAAAATGGTGAAATTAAAGAATATACACATAGGCTCTTTTTTTTTTTTTTGCGGTACCGGGGATTGAACCCAGGGGCGTTCTACCTCCGCGCTACACCCCTGGCCCTATTTTTTTATACTTTATTTTGAAACCAGGTCTCACAAAGTTGTGGAGAGCCTCACTAAGTAGATAGATAGATAGATAGAGAGAGAGAGAGAGAGAGAGAGAGGGGAGAGGGAGAGAGAGAGAGAGCGAGCGAGCGAGCGCTGAGGCTGGCCACAAACCAGGATCCTCCGTTCTCCGCCTCCCAAAGTACTGGGATTACAAGTGTGCGCCACCACGCCTGGCCATAGGCTCTTTTTTTAAAAAACATATTAGCAGTAGAAGTTATCATTGAGTTTCAATCAATGAAGAACACAAGGGTGAGCTGAGAGCTGGAAAAATACTTAAATCTCCAAGAAAATTTTAAAAAGCATTAAATAAATTACAAATCCAGATAGAGTGTTTTTATTTCACTGCTTTAATGGAAAATAAAATAACTATGGCAACCTTTTTTATGTATTTTTTTTTTTTTTGCGGTACCGGGGATTGAACGCAGGGGCGTTCTACCTCCGCGCTACGCCCCCGGCCCTATTTTTTATACTTTATTTTGAAACCGGGTCTCACGAGGTTGCGGAGGGCCTCACTAAGGAGAGAGAGAGAGAGAGAGAGAGAGACAGAGCGAGAGCTGAGGCTGGCCGCGAACCCGGATCCTCCGGTCTCCGCCTCCCAAAGTACTGGGATTACAAGCGTGCGCCACCACACCCGGCTTCTTTTTTATGTATTTGATTAAAAAGATGAGCTCAATGTCCCCTTGCTTTAGTGTGCCTGTTTGGTGTATATGTTCACTATAGAAAACTTGTTCTTTTTTTTTTATATACTTTGAAACAGGGTCTCGCTAAATTGCTGAGGTTGTCCTCAAACCTGTGATCCTTCTGTCTCTGCCTCCCAAGTACTGGGATTACAGGAATGTGCTACCACACCCAACTTTTAATAAACTTTTGTTGGTGTCTCAATGAACATTCTCACCATTGTGCCCCAATAAGCCTGACCACATACAACTCAGAGGGAGGGATATTCATTTACTCACAGTTTTGAAGATACAGAGGTCCATGTCAGGTCCGGTCTGCGGAGCTCAGGACACGGCAGTGGAAAGTAGAGAGCAGGCTCCACTCTCTCATCGTGGAGGCCGGAAGCTGAGAGAGAGAGAGCCGGGGGAAATAGGGACCATATATAATCCCCAAGTCCACACCCCCAGGGATCCCTCCTTATCAACCGAGCCTCATTTCCAACATTGCTACCTTGTTTCTGTGAGGTCTGGGGGGACATTCTAAATCCAAACCACTATAGTTGGTGCATTGTAATCACACATCATCATGAAGTTCAGAGTGATCGGGGCATGCATGCAAACAGCACTTGGAGAGCTTCCCCCAGGGCCCACTTACTCCCTCCTCTTCCTCATACATGAAAAGCTTGTTCTTGCTGCTGGGATGCATGATTGAGTCAAGGCATAAACATTACTGTTAGCTCATCTGCCTACTACACATTTTTTCATCAGAAAATATAATTTTATTTATTTTATTTTAATGTTTATGCTTTTATTGGTGCAGTTTAGTCTCATATCATAATGTAGTTCATAGTGATAGTGACATACATGCACACGGTACTTGACTAAATACTTTTTATTTTATTTTATTTATTTGTTTTTCGGTACTGGGGATTGAACCTAGGGGCATTCTACCTCTGAGCTACACCCCCAGCCCTATATTTTATTCTTTATTTTGAAACAGGGTCTCACTAAGTTGTGGAGGGCCTCACTAAGTAGCTGAGGCTGGCTACGAACCCAGATCCTCCGGTCTCAGCCTCCCAAGTACTGGGACGACAAGCCAACTAAATACTTTTTAAAAGGTGAGCTGGGTAAAGTATTCGCAAAATGTGTGTACCAAGTTCTTGAACAGATTTACAGCTCAGAAAATGCCCCTGGCATCTCAGCTACATTTTGGGGTGCACTGTCTGAAGGTTACTTTTCATTTGCCTTTTCAGTTACACAGTAGGATGATCAGTTTCATTCAATACTTACCATTTTACACACTAGTATATGAAAAACTAGAAGGAAAAATTCTACCATTTAGAAGTGTGTGTGTGTGTGTGTGTGTGTGTGTGTGTGTGTGTGTGTGTGTGGTTCTGGGGATTGAACCCAGGAGCAGTCTACTTCTGAGCTACACCCCAAGCCCATTTTATTTTTTGTTTTGAAATAGTGTTTCACTAGGTTGTTGGGGCTGGTCTCCAACCTGCAACCCTCTTGTCTCAGCCTCCCAAGTATGGGATTATAGGCATGCACCATCATGCCTGGAGGTCATATATTTTGCATCATATTCATATTTATGGATTATCTGTATATTCTTGTGTTTTATCCTAAGGCAAGGAGTGCTTAGACATTTGCCATTTCTCCTAGTATCGCTAGGAGAGTGTATTTGTATTTGCATAGCCACATCTCTTCCTTATGCCATAAGTTTAATAAAAGGGATCAGTCAGAAGTAATTGCTCTAAGCCACAGTACATTATTATTTGACAAGGAGATCATTGCTGTGTGTGTATGGGGGGAGATTTGAGGTGCACCAGTGCTGTTTGTGTTCAACTTGTAAAATTCATGGAATCTTTAACAGCATAGAAAAGATTAGAGCCTTAATTTCTTTGTACCTCTTATGCAAGCACTGTCTAGAATTCAACCTGCTGAAAAAAATAATAAGAAAGTAAGCATCGAAATGTTACTGTGGAATAGAGTGTCATTCTAGCCCAGTGCCCCAGACATATCTTAAAGAAGAATGGCTTCTATTGTGTGTCTGCACACTGGTTCTATCTTTCACATTAAGATTTATGTTTATGGATTTGCTTTAAGATAAAAGAAAAAGATGTGGTTCTCACCATGGGAGGCCCCGCTACCTCTTAGCTCTTCCTTGTTTTTCCTCTATTTTATTTTCAAGATATCTCTTTTCCTATCAGAAGTCTTACTGAGTGAGTTGAAGTATCAGACTCTGTTATTACAAGCATTTCCTTTTGTTCAGGGTAAAATTCAATGATAACTCCAGCGAACAGTGATGGACCGGGAGAAGAGATTCCTGTGGTTAACAGGAAACAAGAAATAGAAGGCAAAATTCACTGAGGGGTTGAATCTCTGCCTCTCGCCTTCATGTGCCCCCCAATGTCATCTATAAATAGTACAATAAGGATACCTTTTGCCTTTTTGGCAATAGAAAATTTTCCATGTTTTGCTAGATATACAGTATAATATTTTCTGCTTTATTAAAGATTTATAAGTCAGCTGGGGTTTAAGAGTATAGTCTTTGCTAAAGAATGCACTCGAGTAGGTTATAGTTTCAAGAAACTTTCTTTGGTTTGCAGGTACGATTCTGGTGGACAACATGCTGATAAAAGGGACGGCCGGAGGACCAGACCCCACCATAGAACTCTCTCTAAAGGACAACGTGGATTACTGGGTGTTGCTGGATCCCATTAAGCAAATGCTTTTCCTGAACAGCACGGGCAGAGTTCTGGACAGAGATGTTAGTGATTTATTTTTATTAATTTTTTGTCCCTCTGTTCTAACTTTACTGTCATTTAAGTGTCTGTATGCGCTTGTTGATATATCAAATTTTCTTTACGTAATTTGAGTTTATCTCCCTGGTATACCAACAAAATAATTAACTCCTTGAAAGAAGAATGAGAAAGGAAAGAGGTATCTGTGTGTGAGAGAAACATTGTATTTCCCATCTAATGTTCTGGAAGCTTGTGTGATTTCTGAACGAGACGAGAACAGAGTGCTTAGAATAAAGAGGCGGAAACCTCAACAAAGGAGGACCAACATGGCTAGCATCCATCTCTGTCCAACAATGGCAAAGGATGAGAATGCCTCTTGGTTGTTGGCTCCAGGACAGAAGCATGGTGGCTGCCCTGACAGTAAGCTGTTCTTACAAGTACTAAGCAGTGGTGGGAGGATGAGGCTGGGGTGATGTGCTTATATGTCTGTACCAAAAGAAAAAGAAGGTGAGCAAAAGCTTCCTGGCAATGCCCTAGTCCTATAATTCTCTAGCAGCCTGACGTAAGTATTTTGTTATTAAGAAGCTAAAGTACCAAAGCTGTTGATTGTCTCACTTCTTAAAAAGTGGAAAAAAACTTTAGTAGGTTTAAGTATCTCTGTAAACTAACTTTGTTCCTACTTAGATGCATCCCAGTCTTTCTGGAGGGCAGAGAAGGGAAGTGAGGGCGAGGGATTAGAAGCAGTGATTAAGGTACAGGGCCCTGGAGAAACTCGAGGACTATGTCTACACATGCCTACCCCAAGTCCCAGTTTATGAAACCCAAAGGTCAGATGTGCGGCTTAGTGAGCCTGAATTATATCACATCATTGCTCAGAGTTTATGATGCAATTTACAGTAGGTTATGGAAAAGATGATCCCTCAAAGTTTCATGTCTAAAATTTGAGGTCTTTAATTTTAGGGTAGTTCACTTATGTCCTTAATATCTTTGAAATTTTTTTAATTGTGTGACTTGACCTTTCTGCACCAAAATGCTTTTAGAGCTTCATTCATCAAAATGTAAGGATTTAGCTGGGTGTGGTGGCAAATGCCAATAATCCCAGTACCTGGGAGGCTGAGACAAGAGGATCACAGGCTCAAGGAGGACAGCTTCAGCAACTTAGTGATACCCTCAACAGCTCAGTGAGACCCTGTTTAAAATAAACAAAGAAGGCTGAGGGGTATAGCTCAGAGCTACAATGCCCCTGGGTTCAATCCCCAGTTAAAAAAAAAGTAAGCATTTTATTTTGAGAAGTTTTAACCCAGCACCCACCTATTTTGTGCTAAGCCTAGATCACTGCTGCTAGACAACTAGTGAGGGTTGTCTAGCAACTGTGCTTTCATTACAAATCTAATTGCAAATGGAAATTATAATTTTATTTCATTATAAAATAATATAAGCATTTGGAAAACACATCAGAAAATAAAAAGCATATATTTGAAAGTTTTTTACCAACTAGAGAAAATAACATTTAGTATTCATCCTGCCTTTATTATTTCAAGCATACGTGTGTTAGTATATGTGTGTTTGTGCACACATATGTTTATGCATATATACTTAATAATTATTAAAATTTTATCATACTATGAATTATGCTTCAAGCTTGGCTTGACATGTAATTTATGATATACATAGTTTCATGTGAATGAATATATATTTCTATAATCATTTTAATAACTGTAGAGCATTTTATGGATGGCTAAATCAGGGATTTTGAGTGTGTGTGCATGTGGGTGTGCATGTGGGTGCGGGGGGCATGTGTTCTACCACTCAGCCTCACTCACAGTTCATAGCTCCAGATAGAGGTTTATTGTGCGGTACCGGGGATTGAACCCAGGGGCGTTTTACCTCCGTGCTACATCCCCGGCCCTATTTTTTATACTTTATTTTGAAACCGGGTCTCACGAAGTTGTGGAGGGCCTCACTAAGTAGAGAGAGAGAGAGAGAGAGACAGGGAGAGAGAGAGAGAGAGCTGAGGCTGGCCGCGAACCCAGATCCTCCGGTCTCCGCCTCCCAAAGTACTGGGATTACAAGCGTGCGCCACCACGCCCGGCTCCAGATAGAGTTTTTAAACCAATCTCTCATCTTGGATATAAAGCTGGTTTACAGTTTTTAATTATTACAAAAATGCTACAATGAGAATTTTTGTATATGCATCGTTGTACACTTGTCCAGTTTTTTTTAAAAAATGAATATAAATGTATTTACCTTCATTAAATTACTGGGATAGGTAATTATATGCATTTTACAAAATGCTTCTCTAAATATATTGTACCTATACACTTCCACATTGACACTGCTAAAAAATATTGTAGTGTGTGAGCCGTGCGTGGTGGCGCACGTTTGTAATCCCAGTACGTTGGGAGGCAGAGACCAGAGGATCCTGGTTCGCGGCCAGCCTCAGCTCTCTCTCTTTCTCTCTTTCTCCCTGTCTCTTTCTCTCTCTTCTACCTAGTGAGGCCCTCTGCAACTTCGTGAGACCCGGTTTCAAAATAAAGTATAAAAAAAACAATAGGGCCGGGGGTGTAGCGCGGAGGTAGAACGCCCCTGGGTTCAATCCCCAGTACTGCAAAAAAAAAAAAAAAAATTGTAGTGTGTGAAGTAAAATAATACCATAATTTAAACATCTGATGACTTTACTTGGAGAGCTGTTGTCTTTTTTGAATTAATATTACTTTTACTGATTTGGAATAAAATAATCTTCTTGGTTATTTTTCTCAATGCTCCTTAAGAAACAACATTTTCTACAAAAAAAATAATAGCATGTAATTCATTTGAGAAAAGTGTGAGTGCATATTTTTCACATTTAGATTGCATTTATATAAAGTACTCTCTTTTATTAGTATAATATATTAATACTGTGATATTTGCATATACATATTTATAATGTGTTAAATTTTATTTAATTTAAAACATATATTTCTACTCAAAAGCTAAATATTGATAAATATACATTATTATAGAATAGCTACTTATGAATAAATGCCACACTATATATTTTAAATATATATAGGTCATGTACCTAAAATCTAATTCTTTGGTTTATTGCTCAAATTTTTTGTTTTGTTCATTTTATGAATGTAATGAATCATAGTAAAAGATATGAATGCTCCAAATAGCAAAACAGGCAATACTGAAGATTTAACCCTACTAACAACTGCCATGCCATGCCATGATTATTGGATTAAAGCCCTTTTAATCCTTATCTTGGAAAATTACTCTGCACATTTTTTTAAGTAGGAAATGTTCCACTAATTCCTTGACATACAATGATGCTTTTCTAAGAATATACTGTTTTAATAAAAATTCTTTGACTTATAAAAATATTAAAAATATTCAAATAAATTCAGGTTGATGGGGGAGAATATTAAAATATTAATGCAATAGAAAAAAGAATACAATTTATTTTTAGGATATTAAAAGTTTATCAGGGACAGAAGAAAATGACTTGGCCATGGACCACATGGTCTCTATCCTCTATCTTTCTGTGTGTATATTCCTTATTCCTTTCTAGTTTCTATTTTATTTTTTATTCCAAATTCCTTTGTACATTTATAATTTTGCTCTTCCATTTCCTTGTTTTGCACTTGACTTTAGCTCTTTTAGATGTTCATTGTATGCTAGTTCTCTGTAAACTTATTTTTACATTGAAATTCTTAATTTTTTAAATAATTCTAGTTATACAAATTTGGGGGTATAGTACGATATTTTGATATACACACATAGTGTGTAATGATCAAATCAAGATGAAAGATTTTCCATCTCTTTATCATTATTTTTACTTATTTGGAGAGTTGGAACTACTCTATTTTAGTTATTCGCCCAATATGTAATAGCATTTTGTAAAATATAGTCCTACTGGCTCTTCTGCAGGACAATAGTTCTTATTACTTCTCTGTAACTGTGTTTGGGTGGCTGCATTCTAACTTCCTACTATTCTGTCGTCCTCCCACCCTTCCCAGCCCCTCTGAACCACTACTATACACTCTGATTTACTTTTAAAAACATCCACTTGTGAGAGAGAACATGAGGTATTTGTCTTCCTGTGTCTGACTTACTTTACATTCTTTGTTTCCATCTATTTTGCTGCAAACATGCATTTTCCCTCACTTTTCAAAGATTGCCTTCATTAACCATTGGTACGTATCATTCTTGACAAAACATATCAAAACCTACACACAAGTGCACTCATATACAAATTTGCAAGTACACTTTCAGAGTATTATGTTAAGTATTCATTTTGAGATTAGAAGGATAGTTTGAATTCCTAGGTATATATAGATGATAATTGTTTTAAAATTATTACCACATATGTATGCATATATTTGTGTATATATATATATATATATATATATATATATATACATACACAGCTTTTTCTTTTTTGTTTCATGAATGAAGCAATGAAAGAGAACTAAAACAGATAAAATTACCATGCCTGACTTTTGCCTCCAGTTACAAAACATAAACCAAAATTCACTAACATATTCCTACGTATTTTGGAGTCCCTAACCTCACACTAACTGACTTAGGAGAACTGTTCTTGATGTATTTATGACCTTCTTATACAGCAGAATGGAATGTATTCCAGTGGAAAATTATACTGTGTATTATATATTAGCCACAGGGAATTCTTAACTTCAGCATAATCCATTGTGGTTGGAATTTATTGCCTGCTAAGTTCCATTCATACTGCTGAGAGTTGCACAGGGAGATAAAGTCGAGGGTGACAAGAGTTCCGGGTGACCTGATTACATCTACTTTATGGGTATTTAGCTATACTAAGTGGGGGTTCAGTGAACACTGAATTTGATCCTCCATTTAAAAAGATTATGACCTTTCTGTTCCAGTGCTACCACTCAATGTAGAATTAGAAGTTAAGATACAGTGACTTTATAGGTTTCCCTTGAAATATTTAGAAGAACATAATTCACTTGATTGTCTTCCAAGAGGTGCGCCATAGGCGAACAGTATACATATTTATTCTGTTTTTACTTTCCTTTGAAAATGTACAGAAACTTTATATTAAATAGTCTAGTAATTTGAATGCTTAAAAACG
>PVJS01024248.1:13671-28959 GCA_004027185.1 Glis glis
TACCGGGGATTGAACCAAGGGGCGTTCTACCTCCGAGCTACACCCCCAGCCCTATTTTTTATCCTTTATTTTGAAACTGGGTGTCACGAAGTTGTGGAGGGCCTCACTAAGTACAGATAGAAAGAGAGAGAGAGCTGAGGCTGGCCGCGAACCCGGATCCTCCGGTCTCCGCCTCCCAAAGTACTGGGATTACAAGCATGTGCCACCACGCCCAGCCTCAGAGCTAGTATTTTAAAGTGTTTTATTAGTGCATTATAATTATAAATAATAGTGGTATTCATTGGTACATATTTGTACATGCAGATAACATAATTTGGTCAATTTCATTCCCTAGTAACTCCCCTTTTCCTCCCCTCTTCCCTCCTCATCTACTTTCTCTATACTACTGGTCTTCCTTCTATTTTCATGAAATTACCCACCGTTCCCCACTCTTTTTTCTCTCTAGCTTTCAGATATGAGAGAAAACATATTATCCTTGATTTTCTGAGTCTGGCTTACATTGCTTAACATATGCTCTCAAGTTCTATTCATTTTCTTGCAAATGACATCATTTTCTGCCAATGACATAACTTTATTCTTCTTTATGACTGAATAAAATTCCATTGTGTATACATAACACATTTTTGTCCATTTACCTGTTTATGAACACCTAGGCAGATTCCATGATGTGACTCTTATGAATTATCCTGCTATAAACATGGGTGTGTATATATTACTACAATTCTCTGGATTTCTTTTGGAGACATATTAAATGGTGGCTCCATTTCTAGTCTTTTGAGGAACAACCATATTGATTTCCAAAGTAGTTGTACTTTTCTCCAACATCTTCACCAGCATTTAATATAATTTTTATTCTCAATGACTGCTATTCTAACTTCAGTGAGATGAAATTTTGGTGTAGTTTTGATTTGCATTTCCCCTGTTGCTAAAAATGTTGAGCATTTTTCATGAATTTGTTGGTCACTTGTAGTTCTTTTGAGAAGCATCTGTTTATTGATTGGAATATTCGTTTTTGCTTTTGGTGTTAAGTTTTGTTTAAGTTCTTTATGTATTCTGGATGTTAATCCTCTGTTCAAAGAGTAGCTGGCAAAGATTTCCTCCCGTTCTGTAAGCTCTCCCTCATGCTCTTGTTTTATTTTATATGCAGATACTTTTTAACTTAATGATATCTCATTTATCAATTCTTGATATTAGCCCGAGTCTTAATAGTCCTAAGGAGGAAGTTGTTGCCTACGCTTGTATGTCAGAGTGTTGACCGTACGTTTTCTTCTAGCAGTGGCAAAGTTTTGGGTCTGAATCCTAGGTCTTTGATCCATTTTGAATAGACATTTGCACAGGGTGAGAAATAGGGATCTAGTTTCATTCTTCTACAAGTAGATATCCACTTTCCCCAAAATCATTTGTTAAAAAGGCTATCTTTTTACCAATGTATGCTTTTGCACTTTAGTCAAGCATCAGATGACTGTATCTGTGCAGGTGTATTTGTGTCTTCTGTTTTTGTGTGTGTGTGGTACTGGGAATTGAACCCAGGGGCATTCTCCCTCTGAGATACACCCCCCAGCCCTATTTTATTCTTTATTTTGAAACAGGGTCTCACTAAGTTGCGGAGGGCCTCACTAAGTATCTGAGGCTGGCTGCGAACCTGTGATCCTCCTGTCTCAGCCTCCCAAGTCCTGGGATTACAAGTGTGCGCCACCACACCCGGGTTCTTCTATTCTATTTCATTGGTCTGTATGTCTGTTTTTATGCCAGTATCATTATGCAGGTTTTGTTAGTATATCTCTATAGTATAATTTAAAATCAGGTAATTTGATGCCTCCAGCATTGCTTATTTTGCTTAGAATTGCTTTAACTATTCTGTGCATTTTATTGTTCCACATGAATTTTAGGCTGTTTTTCTAGTTCTCTAAGGAACATCATTGGTTTTTTGATGGGGATTGCACTGCATCTGCAGATTGCTTTTGGTAATATAGCCATTTTAATAATATTACTTCTGCATATCCATGAATATGGGAGGTCATTCTATCCAATGTCTTTTTCAGTTTCTTTCTTCAGTATCCATTAATTTTTCTAGAGGTCTTTCATCTTGTTTAGCTTTATTCCTAGATTTTTTTTAGGCTATTGTGAATGGAATTGCTTTCCTGACTTTTTTCCAGTGGATTTATATTGTCATACAGGAAAGCTATTCATTTTTGTCTATTGATTTTATATCCTACTACTTTGCTGAATTTGTTTACTAGCTCTAGATAGCTTCTGGTAAAGCTTTTTGAATCTCCTAAATATAAAATCATATCTGCAGTGATCATTTTAATTTTTCTTTTCCTATTTACATTCTCTTTATTTTCTTCACTTGCCCAGTTGCTCTAATGTTTAAAATACTGTATAGAAGTGGTGAGAGTGGATATTTTATCTTATTTCTAATTTTACAAGAAATAATTTAAGTTTTTCCCCATTCAGTATGATTTTGGCTTTAGATTTGCCATAGCCTTCAGGATGTTGAGGTAAGTTCTTTCTATCCCTAATGTCTTTAGTGTTTTTATTTTGAATGTGTGTTGATTTTGTCAAAGGGTTCCTTTTTTATGTGTCTATTGAGGTGAATGATTTTTGTCCTTGATTCTATTTATGGTTAATTATCTTTATTGATTTGTATATGCTGAATCAACCCTGCATACCTGGAATGAAATCAACATGATGGTATACAATCTTCTTTAATTTGTTGTTGAATATGATTTGCTAATATTTTATTAAGGATTTTTGCATCAGGGATATTGGTCTGCAGTTTTCTTTCCTTATCTGGGTTTATTTTCAGTGTGACGCTAGCTTCATGGAATGAATTGGGAAGCATTCTACTTCTTTCTATTCCATGGAATAATTTGAGGAACATTGGCTCTAGTTCTTCTTTGAAGGCCTGGTAGGATTCAGCTGGGAATCTATTTGGTTCAGGGCTTTTTTTTTTTTTAGGAAGGCTTTTTATTCCTGCTTCAATCCACTTGTTTTATATGATCTTTTATCCTTCGAGCTTACACATTCTCAGTGTTGGGGCTGACTCGATAGGCTAGTCCGTTATGTTCTGTGCCACTTTAGATTAAGTGGAAACCTCTTTTATATTGAAAACATATATATTGTAATACATTTTATTCATTCTTCATATTTTTGCTCTCTGGAACCACAGTAAATGAACTAATATATTTTCTTCTTAAAGCTATCTCGATGTCTGATGAATTTTTTTAAACACTCCTAAATTTTATCAAACGTTCTCAACAGTGTCAAACTTTGGCTATTCACCAATAAAATGATGCCCGTTAAAAATCCACCGTTTCTGCATCTGATATTGTAATGAATATAACATTTGCCTTAGTGTCCCAGCAGCCAATTTAAGGTTCTGGCATGTAAAAATCAGCTGTTAGCCATCGAAATTTTAATATATATATTCATTTTGATACTACTAGCCATTTACTACTTTTGAGCAATTAGATTTTTTTTTTCTAGGACTAATGGGGGAATATATATTTATTATTATAAACATTTACCACCTCGCTCACTACTTTGAATTATTAAGATGACTTCGAACCCTGTCTTTTGTCACATGTTTTATGTGTTATAGTGAGCTTTGTGACATTCACAGATTTTATACACATGACTTTAATGTCTTCATTTATATTAGGGATTAAAAGTGAAATGATATAGCTATCAGAACAGAGTATGTGGCATTTTACTAGAGGTCTTCCTCTATACATTAATGATAGCTCAATTTATTCTTTCTAGGTAGAACTATTTAGGTGGGTATAAATCAACTCAGCCATAGAAATAACTTTACATGAAGCAACATTTTGCATCAGTGTAGACAGATGCAGTTTCTATAGCATTCCTCTCATTTACAAATGTGGCTTTCAGTATTTTTAATGAACCTGTCCTAGATCCCAGTGATCACTGATACAAATATCAGTGATATTTTTAATTGGTTCAATCCAAATATTTAACAACTTATTTTATTATTCAAAATTATTGCCTCATGTTTTATGGATTCTATTTCTCTCACGTCTTTGGATATTCAACTTTTAAATTTCTTATTGATATAATATTTATACATATTTATAAGGCACATGTGATATTTTGAATAATGTAAACATTTGGTAGTGCTCAACTCAGGGTAATTACCAGGATTGGGGAGATTAGTGGAGAGTGAGGGAAGGGAGAGTTTGCTCAGTGGGTACAATATTATTGTTTGATAGGAGAAATAAGTTTTGGTATTCTATGGCAAAGAAGGGTGAACTTAGTGACCAATAATGCATTATAAATCTCAAAATAGTTATAAGTGAGAAATTTGAATGTTCTCAGCATAAAGAAATGATAAAAATTTAAGGTGATGGATGTTTAGCTTTTCATAAATAAAAAATAGTTTACATCCATTATGTGTTGTAATATGTACCCAGCAAGGATAATCCCATGTAATATTTATAATTCTATTACATGAGTGTAATTATTAATACCATTTTTAGAGATGAGAGAACTAAGCATAGAAGGCTTTGCAGCATTTCCTGAATCACACAGTTAGTAGTTTATGGAACTAGAACTAGACGCCTAGTAGTTTGATAACATCAACTTGTCTGTCCTAGTACAATGTTAATTACTGGATAGGAGGACATAGTTAGTACTTGAGCGAAACCCAAGATTGTATAGGCTTCCAGTCTCATCAAAGGATACAAATTGAAGCAAATATATAAAATATGTAATACTACAAGTTGTGGATGAAAAATGCAATGTAGAGAATTAAATGGTGAGGGAGGAAGTTGAAACAAAGGGGGCAGTTTGGAGATGCAGTATTGGTATGGTCTAGATAGGTTATTTGATAAACTGATATATTTAAAGAGAACAATTGTATAAGCTCAAAAGAGATTTAAAAATGACAAAGAAGTATTTTGTAGTGTACTGACTCATGCAGGTGTGCATCCCAGCCCTATAAGCACTTAGTTCCTTTAAAAAAAACTACCATAAAATTAGGCAAGTGGAGATATATTTATGTATAGTATGTATTGAAATGTTATTTATAATAATAAAAATTGATAGCCTGAAACATCTCGTTATAAGTTATTACTTACATAAAGTTGAATTCTGTGTGTGTGTATGTATGTTACTGGGGATTGAACTCAAGGGTTTTCTACCTCTGAGTTATATCACCATTCCTTTTTTGTTTTTAATTTTGAAACAGAATCTCATAAGTTACAGAGTGCTGGCCTCAAACCTTTGATCCTCTGTCTCAGACTCCCCAATGCTGGGATTACAGGCATGTGTCACTGCTCCCAGCTAAGCTATAGTCTTATAATGAAGTACAGTTGAATCACATAACATAGCTTCATAGTAGTATACACTGAACTGCTATAATAAGTCTCTGTTAACAAACCTGAGATGATATTTACTTGTGTATGTGTGTAATAGGTATATATTTGAAAGAGGAAAAATGATAAATATAAGCATGTAAATGTATAGGGTGAGAAGATTTGGTTGGATTGTCAGTGGATTTTGTACATTTAACTATTCATATTTTAGTTTTTATCAGTAAAGACATATAATATTCCAACAAAATTATAAATTAATGTAAAGTTATATAATCTCTTTCCCAAGTATTTATTAATACATTTATTTTCCTAAAAAATAGTTCATATCATTGTTTCTTTAATCTTTTCAGGGGCAATTTTTTTCATCACATCAAATCTCAGCATTGATTTTGTGGTTTTACTCATCAGTAATATTCTGTGAGCATAGCGCTCCTTGAAGCCTTACATTTGAGATACAACCCAAACAACGAAATAATTATGATTGTCCTCTCATCTTTAAAATAGTACACAAACTATCACTTTTTTGTAGACTACTATAATCTAAAAATGAGCAAATATAAAAAAACTGTCTTAAATGAAGAGGTGTGCTGACAGTGATGAGAAGCTTTGGTTTCAACTGCTTTTTCTAACAGTGTAACTATTACATTGCAGCCACCAATGAACATACACTCCATTGTCGTGCAAGTCCAGTGCGTCAACAAGAAAGTGGGCACTGTCATCTACCACGAAGTACGCATCGTGGTGAGGGACAGGAATGACAACTCGCCCACCTTCAAGCATGAAACCTACTACGCCACAGTGAACGAGGTCAGTTTCTGTCTACTCTCCTTGGGTCTTTGTTGCTGATATATATAACCAATCTACACTGTAAATTTTCATAAATGATGCCTTTATATCAATGGAATTAGCTGTCTAAAGATACTAAGAAAATATTGTCAGGAACAGTACTTAGAAATATGTTTGAGGTGACTTCTGATATGATTCCAGTAATTCACTTTGCTACAGGAAAAATCCAACTGGCCAAAGAGATTTTTGTTTTTGATCATCTTAGAAATTTTGGCTGGGCGTGGTGGTGCATGCTTGTAATCCCAGTACTTTGGGAGGCGGAGACCGGAGGATCCGGGTTCGCGGCCAGCCTCAGCTCTCGCTCTCTCCCTGTCTCTCTCTCTCTCCCCCTGTCTCTCTCTCTCCTTAGCGAGGCCCTCCGCAACTTCGTGAGACCCGGTTTCAAAATAAAGCATAAAAAATAGGGCTGGGGGCGTAGCGCGGAGGTAGAACGCCCCTGGGTTCAATCCCTGGTACCGCAAAAAAAAAAAAAGAAATTTTATGCCTGAATCTACTAAGTGCATACTAAAACAAAACAAGAGTTATTTATTCTCTTTGTAAGGCAGTAGAACTATATCTTTGTATCTCTGAGGTGGTTAAACTAATACTGAAAGAAAATATCTGAGATTCTATTAACCTAAAGATATTTGCTCAGTTTCAAAGTCAAATTCTAGAATAAAAAAATACAAATCATTACTCAATTCTTATGAGGAAATGCTGATTCAATTATAACACTATTTTTTTAAATGCAATCTTCTTAGTTTAATTAACTTGAATTTGTTTCATTCTATTTTTGGTTGTTGCTATTTGTTTTGTTTTCTTTTTGAGCCCAAATCCATGAACCAAGAATACCTTTACTGTGTGCATGTATGTCACTATCACTATGAACTACATTATGATACCAGATTATAATGTACTGATAAAAGTATAAAAATAAATAAAGTTGCTTTTAATCAGTGTTTAATCTATTAATTTTCTGCTAGTCCTTTAAGCTAGAAAACATTTCTAGAGTACCTCTAATGTCACTTATTGCGTGTACTTTAGATACACACATAAATTGAATTAATATGATGGTCCATATTTTAGCAGATTTTTTTAACCTCTGGTGTTTTATCTTAAAAAATTATACACCTACCTTATAGGAGGAAATAAGGGTAATTTGAATATTAAACATAGCATTAGGCATTTAATCTCTATATTCTCTTTTAAATTAATTCAAATATACTTTATTTCAACATTCTGTTCATACAAAATTGAATAAGTTATGTTTCACATAATATGTGATTTCCTAGATTATATTACTTATAAAACAACAACAAAAAAACCAAAACAAAACAACAATAACAAAAACAAAAACCCCACAAACTACTGTTTTAAGTAGTTTGACCAGAACAAGGTACTGGTTAGTAAATGCTTAATCTCTTTAAGACACTTTGACAGGTTTCTGCCAAGTGATAGACGCTGATTAATTGTCGTGTAATTGGTTTCAAATATATGTAAATAGTTTTAGCATGTGAGGTATAGCCTTTGAATTAGATTCTGCTTTGTTTGACTGAATGTTAATTTGAGTACAAACTGATAGGTGAATTATATTAGGCAACAGATCTAATTGGAAAATCTGTTTTTAGACCACATTTAGTTGATTCTGGTTCCCTGTATATAGTTCCTTTGTCTTACAGAAATTTATAATACTTAATTTAAATTTGAAAACATCCTATGTGACTTGACTCTTCCCATTCCCCGTTCCAATCTTTTCAGTGCATTGTTGAGAAATAATCTTTCTCAAATACCACTTTAATCCTGTTTACTGTTAAGAAATTGTATACTTACTGTCAAGAAAAAGGCCACCTCCTTGGCAGATGTTCAAGTTCTTCCATAATCTTACCATTTGTCAATATATTCTTAATTTCAAATTCTCTTGAGTAAGGCTTCATTCTCTACAGATTGATTTTAGAAATAAATATCAGGGTTTGCATTTATAGTATTATGCAATATCATATAATCACAATCAGCACTTTTATAAACATTAAATTCTACCCTCTTACATGCTTTGCAAACATGTTGTTAGTGTGTCAAGAATTCAACAAAACATTGTTAATTCTTTTATCTAAATGTCAAGAGAGGTTTATAAAAAGGTTGATAATTCCTTATTTGTGGGCATGACTTAAAGCATTTAAAGTATTTTTATCTCTCTGGGTCATTAGAGACTTTCAACTAATTTGGACTATTGTATCATTAAGTAATTAGACTGGCTGAGCTGAAGAACAAATTGTACCATACAGTATTGATCATTCCTAGACCATTTTTGGGAAGATAAATCTTTCCTGAGAGTTATATCCTTAATAACACAAACATTCTAACCCCCCCAAAAAACTTATCTTGACATAATAAAAAGTAAACAAGTAAAAATTCAAGCCCTAGTTCAGTAAATTAGTAAAGGTAAAAATCAGATTGAGAGATTATTTTCAAACCTGAATTCTGTCATTATGACCAAAATAAATAAATTAATTAATTAAATAAAATAAATCATATCTAAGGTCCAGCAACTAAACACATGAAGATAATAAATCAAAGTAGCCATCTCTGAACCCTAACTATGGGGAATAGAAATCAGGGTGCTCTCAAAGACCCCTCCCAGGATATTCATGTTGAATTCTTAAATTTTTATTAAAATATTGCAGCTGTGTACACATCACATACGTGCATTGGGTTATTGCAAGGTACCTCATAAATATGTGCATTTATATGTCAGTTAAAAAAAAAGAAATCGTTTTTTTTTCTGGCTGGAGTGAGAGAGAAGCAAGAAAAGAGAACTGGAGAAAGATGAGTAAGAAGGCGAGCTTATGAGAGAACTGGAGTGAGGGGGGCTCAGCCCCTGTTGCAGGCTTTGAAGATGAATGGAGAAATAAGCCCAGGAATACAGGCATGCTCTACTGATGAGCAAAACTCCACAGAGAGCTCCTAAGGACTCAGGTCCCCCAGTCCTACACCGAAAATTTAATTAACTAATCATTTCAGTCTACAATTGTAATGAGCTTGGGAATGCATTCATTCCAAAATTCTCCAGAAGCACAGATTCACAGACTCCTGGATTTTAGCTTGTTGAGGGCTCTGACTTTTGAGTGAGTGGACTGTGTGGGTAAACGGAGAGTATTGTAAGCCACTAAATTTGTCATAATTTCTTTTTTTTTTTTGCGGTACCGGGGATTGAACCCAGGGGGATTCTACCTCCAAGCTATACCCCAGGCCCTACTTTTTATTCTTTATTTTGAAACTGGGTCTCACAAAGTTGTGGAGGGCCTCACTAATTAGCTGAAGCTGGCCGCGAACCCGGATCCTTAGGTCTCCACCTCCCAAGTACTGGGATTACAAGCAAGCGCCACCAGGCCCGGCCCTGTCATAATTTCTTATAGAAAAATTAGAGGCTAATGCAAATGCTATCTCAGTAAGTAATAAAACAGGTAGGGAAAAATAAGTGTAAGAAATGGAATATTGAGCAATGAAATTAGCAACATTGGCCAGATGGGTTCTTATAAAACACTACCCAATGACTACAGAACTCGTTCTTTTTAAGTACACAGAGCATTTACAATAAATCCACAAATACTGCTCCATAAAGGAGCTATTAACATACCTCAAATGTTTGAAATTATACAGAAAATATTTTCTAATCACCGTTCAACTGAGCTTAAAAATCTATAAAATCGATGAAAACAAGACTCATTTCCCATATATTTAGAAAATGGCACATAAAACTCATTATTCACAAATGGTGTTACTGTATATGTAGAAACCCAACAGTATTTATAGATAAAATATTATAGTTTAAAACGAGTTTACCAAGTTTTTCAGAGACAAAGTCAACATTTTCTTTAAAAATAATGATTGTTTAGCAATAAACATAAAATAAAATTTTAAAAATGATCCATTGATCATAGTTTCTATCAAAATGAAGTTTTACTTAAATTCAGTTAAGCTTTTTAATGAAAGCATGCACAATTCTTTCATATTCTGGTGAGGATATGGAACCACCACAACTTTGATAGGTTGTTGGGGAATGAGAAAATTGGCCCAATTTATCTGTTTGCAGTATCTACAAAAGCTGTATCAGCTACATACCCTATGAATCAGACATTCTACTTTTTTGTATCTACCCAAAAGAAATGAGTACAGATGTACACCAAAAAATGAAAGAATAAAAAAGAAAAAGAAAAAAGAAAAGAAAGATGTATAAGAAGCTTCATTGAAGATTTTCCATAGTAACCCCAAATTGGACACACTCCAAATGTTCAAATGTGCAATGATGCTAATGTCACTGTCTCATTTGTTAGTTGCATTTATCTTTTTCAAAATCATTTTGCTTTCTCTTCTCCATGCTTTAAGTTTCTCATGTTAAAACGAGAATGACAATATTAGAATAGTTACTTAATAGTTAGAAAGAAAAAGAATCTGACATTTTTTATTATATATGATTTGTATGTATTATAACTATTTTAATGGACAATCTAAAGCTGATTTTATTTATACTACTAACCTACACCTGGTAGTTATGTATTTGCTTGCTTTGTGTATGTTTACCTTTTTAGAATGGAATCTACATTAAGCTTGCACTTTTTATTTTCATTGAGTGGAAGAATGCTTGGCACATTGTAGGAGTTTAAAAATAGAATCACCAATGAATTATGAATGGCACAATCATAAAACATAAGAATATTATTTAACATTTATATTCACTTTGATGTTGCCTGAGATAAGAGTGAGACAGAAAGTAAGGATGTGTTTGAGTTAAATTTTGAAAGAGGCTCATCTGTTTTAAAACTTGTAAAGAGACAATTAAAAGCTTCCTGGATCACAGTTTAAAACAACAGTGATGACAACAAAAGAAACATTTTTTTTAATGCTTGGTAAATATGAACTATGTGAATTATGGTCCTTTTATATAACTCTAGGGGGAAATTATGTATTTATTCATGATAGAACTATTATACCACTTGAGAATTTTTACCCTACTTTTCATGTCCCAGAAAAACTAGGATCATATTGATTAAGCAGCATTAATATGATTCCCCTTTGACCAGAGATACCTTTTGTTTTCTTGACAAGATTTTCCTACATGCGTAGCTTTACAAGGCTCAATGCAAAATATCCCAAGAGCTTCGCAGTCAGTTTAATAAATTCGTGTTTGATCAAGTTCTATTTCTTTCATTTCTTAATAACATGAAACTTTAAAGGATGCTTCATAAATCTAAATTTAAAATGCCATTTACAATTTAGGAAGGTGACTATTAGCAGTTGAAATAACCTTGAGTTTCAGAAACAATGAAATTGTTTAGTAAATATTGACATTACAAGTATATTGTAAATGATGCCCCGGTTAATGGCTTCTATTTCTTCAGATTTACAGTAATTTTATAATAATTTTAGTATTTATTTTTCACATTCTTTTTATTAATAGATATACTCATAAGGAATGTTTTTCGTACCAGAAAATTTTAAAATTTTTTCTTATTTAAAATTTCTTTATAATAAAATTACTGTATAGATGTTCTTGCCAGTTTAGAGGGTTCATATCTCCTTATGTTGGATGAAATAAAGGAATAATGGGAGACAATAATAATTTAATTCTAGTAAGTACCATTTATTACAGACATTTTGTGGCAAAAGGTCTATATGTTTCCTATGAAATAGTTAATTTAAAACGTATTTATCTACACGTAGACTGTGTTGTTTTCATATTACAGATGCGAAGTATAGACACAGAGAAGCATTAACTAATTTGCTCAAGATCTCATAACTAATAAGTGACAAATATAAACTGGAAACCCAGGTGTCTCGCTTTAAAATGGAGAGCTTCATCACTGTAGTGTACAAATTCATCAGGCAAGAGAAAGATAGGGCTCGGATAGAGAGAGAAAATTCCATGAACTTTTTTAAAATTTGCATTTTTTTCTCAGATCTTAATGTTTTCTGAAAGACTAAAGTGTGAATACAATCTTTTATGAGATTATGTATTAATACTAATTTCAAGAAAAAGTTATACTTGTTCTAAATTTCATCTTTTTTTTTTTTTTTTGCGGTACCGGGGATTGAACACAGGGGCGTTCTACCTCTGTGCTATGCCCCCGGCCCTATTTTTTATACTTTATTTTGAAACCGGGTCTCACGAAGTTGTGGAGGGCCTCACTAAGGAGAGAGAGAGAGAGAGAGAGAGAGAGAGAGAGAGAGACCGAGAGAGCTGAGGCTGGCCACGAACCTGGATCCTCCAGTCTCCACCTCCCAAAGTACTGGGATTACAAGCATGCGCCACCACGCCCGGCTAAATTTCATCTTGATTCACAGTTTAGTAATAATAACCATGTGCTGGGAAGAGTGTTTAAAAGGAAAGTGAGTAGTGTTTAAATCCTCAGGACCTAGGTTCCAATTTTAGGGTGACCATTTGCTATCTGTACAATCATAGACAATTGATTAATTCTATTAGGCTTCATTTTCTCCATGAAAAGTTAGTAATACTGTTTTTAGGGTAGTTATTGAAGATTAAAGGGTACATAAAATATAAGTAAAACCCATTGAATAGTGGGAACGGTGGTAATAATGACTTTCCTCTTATGTCTAGTAGCCTCTACTTCTTTCCAACCATAATTCCAAAAATATTCTCAAAGGAAAATATGCCTTCTATTGACATTATGTACATATGTGAGAATACCAATGTGAATCTCAATATCCTGTATGGGGAAGGGGTTTGTGGGGAGGGAGCCGGGGGGGCACTCAGTGCTGTGTGCATGTATTGTATATCATTGTCCCTATGAAGTACATTATGATGGGAGACTATGATGCACCAATAAAAGTCTAAAAAAGTAAAATATGCCTGAATATTTTTAACTATAAAGTATTTCTTTCATTTTTTTCACGGTACTGGGGATGGAACCCAGGGGCATTCTACCTCCGAGCTACACCCCCAGCCCTATTTTTTATTCTTTATTTTGAAACAGGGTCTCACTAAGTTGCAGAGGGCCTCACTAAGTAGCTGAGGCTGGCCGAGAACCTGGATCCTCCAGTCTCAGCCTCCCAAGTACTGGGATTACAAGTGTGTGCCACCATGCCTGGCTAAAGCATTTATTTCTGATTAAATTATTATCATAATATTATTATTATTACTGTTATTATTATTGTACTCGAGGCTGAACCCAGGGGAATTCTACCTCTGAACTATACCCCCAGCCTATTGTACTTTTTTTTATTTTGAGACAGGATACCATTAAGTTGTTGAGGGTTTCACAAAGTTGCTGAGGCTGTCCTCGATCCAGCAATCCTCCTATCCCAGCCTCCCAAGTACTGGGATTACAGGCAAGAACAACTGCTCCCATCTTGATAAAATTATTGTTAAGTTTATATTTTTATTTCTACTACCTTCATTTTAGGATGATTGCTTGCCACATAATAATTCTAACTATGTTGTTAGTGATTGTATTTTTTAAACTAGGAAAAATTAAAAAGTAAATAATATAGTTTTAAACTCCATTCTATTCACAGATGGTCACCTAATATTTTTATTAGTGATTTATTAAATATGACTTCATTAAAAGCCATTAAAATGTGAAGTACTATGACTATACATATTTTATTCCTTCTTTTTCTTCTGGAATACTGTTTATTGAATACATTTTCAAGCTTTATGCAATGTTCTACCAATAAACATTTGATTATTAATAGAAATAATAGCATACTGAATTGAGAAATTTTAGAATTTAAAAAATAATTTGCTTTCTGAGAATCAGCTTGTTTTTAGTGGTAATAATTACTTCAAATGATTTTTCTATAAGGTCGGTACTAGCTAAGTTGGATTTCTTTCTCTTTTTGTAAAATAGCTCAAAAGTATTTTCCCTTAGGACCAAAAAATATCTCTTTGATCAAGTACATTATCCAAAATTGCATTAGTTCAAATTAGCTGTAGGACTTGGGTTCTTTAACTGCCAAGTTTTATTTATTTCTTCTTTCATTTTTTTGTTGAAAGTTGACTAATTATGAAATTTCTCAAATAATGTATTTCACAGTGCTTAAGAATGAATTCTTTGAAATCAGGCAATTTGTGTCATACATTTTATTCATTAATTATTCAAACTATGACATTAGGACCAAGCTCTCTTAGCCCATGATTCCTTCACTATAATAACAACAAATGATATAAGCCTATTTTGAGGATTAAAAAGGATAATACTTTTTTAAAGTACTTAGTACAGGATTTTGCCAACTTTTCTTGCATGTCATCCCAGCCTTGAAAACACTGTTTAGAAATAGAGATCTGAAAACCAATGAGTTTTCTACACATAAAATGTAGAGATAAATTTATAAATAGGCAGTAATTAGTGGAACATTATTAAGAGCAGTAATTAGTGGAACATTATTAAGACTTCAACTTTTTCTCACAATGGTAAAATTTCATTATCTATCACTCTATCAATCTAATCAATATCTCTAAAGCTCAATCTTGAGCGTTACTGTCCCAATCCAGTTCTCTCCATTCTGTATCATTCTTTCATATTTCGTTATGAATTTATCATCCTCTTCCATTTAATACATGTATTTTTGAACATCTGCTCTTATCAGAGTCCTTCTGGCAGAGCTGAGAACACAGATGGCCTTTCATGAGGAAGCATAACAATGAGATTTCATATAGGATTAGGTATTTGTTACACGTCTTATAAAAATTTCCATTACAGTTTTTAGGATTTATAATTCTTAAGTATTTACAAATTCTATGTACAATTAGCTAATATTTCATATAATTATTTCATAAACATTAATTATACTGATGGAAATAAAATGTGGTTACCTCTGGGATGATAGTCTCTAAAGGTAGAAGGGAACTTATGGAATGAGAGAAATATGCTATATTTTATTTTAGAACATCATCGCATGGAGCCAGGCGTGGTGGCGCACGCTTGTAATCCCAGTACTTTGGGAGGCGGAGACTGGAGGATCCGGGTTCGCGGCCAGCCTCAGCTCTCTCACTCTCTCTCTCTCTCTCTCTCTCTCTCTCTCCCTCCCCCCGTCTTTCTCTCTCTCTACTTAGTGAGGCCCTCCGCAACTTTGTGAGACCTGGTTTCAAAATAAAGTATAAAAAATAGGG
>PVJS01024249.1:0-28859 GCA_004027185.1 Glis glis
TCAATCCCTGCTACCGCAAAAAAAAAAAAAAAAAAAACTTTGCCTACTCCAAAAATCATAAAATATTCTTTAATTGTCTTATAAATGCAATAAAGTTTTAGCTTTCATGTTTAGGCCTAAGATACATACCAAATTACTTGTGGATGGCTGGGTGTGGTGTCATACACCTGCAATCCCAGTACCTGGAAGGCTGTGACAGGAGAATTGCAGGTTCAAGGCCAACCTCAGTAACTTAGAAAGACCCTCAGCAACTCAGCAAGATCCCGTTTTAAAATAAAAATTAAAATAGGGCTGGGGGTGTAGCTCAGAGGTAGAATGCCCCTGGGCTCAATACCTCCTCCTCACACATGCAAATTATTTGTGTATGGTGTGAAGTAGGGATCAAGGTTATTTTTTCCTATATGGATAGCCATTAAAGTTTTACTTTTCAACAGAATATATTTTAAAGTTACCTTAGGTGTTTTAGTTCCTGAGACCAGTTTATAATACACCTTTATATTGTAATCTAAGTGACATTTCGCTTATAGATATCTCAATATAAAAGAATTACACTATAATGTTAATATTTAAAATATTATCAAAGTAAGATAAGTAGTAATCTTTTTCTGGATAAATATTATTTCAAGTTTCATCACAATGCAGTTTATCAGCCAGGTGTGGTGGCGGATGCCCGCAATCCCAGTACTTGGGAGGCTGAGGCAGGAGGATCACAGGTTCAAGGCCAGGCTCAGCAACTTAGTGGGGGCCTTCACAACTTAGTGAGACCCCGATTCAAAATAAAAAATAAGATAGGGCTGAGGGTGTAGCTCAGAGGTAGAATGCCCCTGGGTTCAATCCTCATTACAAAAAAAAAAAAAAATGCAGTTTTATCTATTAATTCAAGTTTTTTTATAAAAGTGATGTATGGTCATTGTAGAAAACTTGCATTTTTTACTATAATGTTAAATTATTTTTATTGCAATTGTTAAAATTGTTAAATAAAATTGCACCTTTTACTTTTGGCAAACAACCATAGAAAATAAAGTTTTAGGTATCATTTGACAAATAGTACTGGACTCAATTGGAGATGAATTTTAAAGTGAAAATACTGTAACTATTTCCTTTGAGTATGTATATGTCTTCAGTGTTTTATATCTCTTAGAGCTATCCATCTATAATGTACAATCTATCTATAATGTACATAATCATGGCTAAGTTTTTTTAAAAACAGGAACTGACTTTATCTGTTGAGCATTCACTAAGTGATGGGCATTGAGCTAGAGGTCTCTATTACGCAAGTCTCAACCCTCACTACAGCTCCAAAGGGTTGTAGTGTTCATGTTACCACCCGCTTTTTGGATGAGTAACCCAGGAGGTGATGGCATGAAAGGTTTCCCGAAGTCTATGGCTAGTAAGGGATAGAAGTGGGGTTGTAAGGAAAGTCTGTCTGAATGCAAAACTGAAGCTCTTTTCTCTATAGAGAACTGATTTATTCTCTGGAATGATCATAGTTGGTTAATAAAAGGCAAATAAAATACCTTAGGACATTCTCTGGTAAATCATGTTTTAATAAATCAAGGATGCAATATATTTGTCTGAATGCCTTATCAGGACTATGCCAGGTACAGCAAAGGATATTTACTTATGCACTCTCACCAGGAAGGAATTTACAGTCTAGCTGAGGAGACATTTCCTAGATTATTATTAGATTAAGCCCACTGAAATCTCTTCTTTCCAACTCGTTTATGTAATTGCAATATTATAAGGACATATGTCTAACAGAGTAAGCATGAAATAAGTACTTTTTGATTAGACGAATTAAGCACAAAACAATAATCACGATATGGCAATTAATTCAACCAAAGCAGACAAAGATTATGAAACAAAAACGTAGGAAATAATTTAGGAGAATCTCCTTAAAGATTAACTTTTGATTCCAAGGTCTTGCTTAAATTCACAGTTCTGTGGTTCCAAAATGTCATAGAAAACTTGATTTTTATCAAAATAGTTTCTAATATAAAGTAAATCTTCAGGGGAATAGTTATCATTTTTTCCAGTACAAATAGGCTGTACCTGTTTGATTTCTTTAAAAGCCAAAGTAACTGAGGACAAGACTGCCTGACTAATGCTGCTCTCACAGGGAATGCTCCGGGCTGGCTCAGTCCATTGCATAGATATTCCATCTCTTTCACCGTTGTCCAATTGTACCCTTTGTTGACTTTCTCAGGATGCCATCCTGTTGTCCAACCCAGGGAAAGTGTCACATCTGGAAAGGATGTCACGGTGTCTGTAAATGGTTTTGTATCTACAACTTTGCTACTTCCCTTGAGATCAGGAAGAACCTGATTATGTCAAATGATACAGAGAAACTCTTTCATAAATTTAAAAAACCAGTTATAGTAGACTATCATAGCTAATTGAAAAGAGACAAGAACTTACTAAACATGCTAAAGATTCAATGTCCAAATCTTATGGCAAATGTTCTATTTATTCAAGGAACTTTAAGTATATTCCCTTTAAAATTGGAAATAACTGAAGAATGGAAAGAATTGAAGAATTTAAAATTGAGAATCTATTAATGCAAATTTTGAAGAAAAAAATTATAGGACTTATATTTATGAGAAATCCATAGTAGTTAGGAAGATGTGCTTTTGATGCAAATATAAACTCAGAAAACATAACAGAGAGTCTGGAAATAGAACTAGACATAAGGTAGGAGAGAATAAAAGAAACATGTAGAAAGGAGGCAGAACAAGAAAAATGTAACTTTCATAGGGAAATTTGTGGCAAAATTCTTCAATACTCCTACTCTTCAGCAGGATCTGTTAGTTTCAGGTTTCTGAGGGATTCACAAGTCTTTTTTTTTTTTTTTTTGCGGTACCAGGGATTGAACGCAGGGGCGTTCCACCTCCGCGCTTAACTGAGTCGGGGGTCTTGAATTTTCTGTTCCTTGCCCATCGTTCAACATAAGTAACAAAGCCATGATTGATATTACAAGAGGATGATTTAAAAAATTTAAAAGAATACAGATTTTAAAGGCATAGTCTATGAAAACATTGTATTAGTGACGATCATATCAGTGATTAGTTAAAACAGGTCATATCAAATAACATCTCTACAAACTGTTGACTCATTTTAGTAACTTGTATGTCTGAAGCATTACCATTTGAGAGCTATTATTCAGCTGTCCTTTTAGCTTTACCCAAATGATACCTGGCATATATCCCATGTGCAGGGCTTGGTTATTCTGATTAGAACTTTTCTTACATAATCCAATATATTTCTTATGATATCCATCAATTATGCAAGTCATATTATTCTTACAAGTTAAACTAATACCTATAAAAACAACTCCAACTTCCCAAGTAGTGTTTCCAATAGAGGACGCAATATCTTCTCAATGAAAGTTTGATTACAAGTTGCTCATTATTACAAGCGTGCAATACAGCATAGTTGTTCCATGTTCGTATAGGAGAAAACTTGCATCCTTCAGTCAAATTTGCTATATTTGCTTAATCATCAGTAGTGTGTGTGTGTGTGTGTGTGTGTGTGTGTGTGTGTGTGTTTGGTGCTGGGGATTGAACTTGGGGCATTCTACCTCCGAGCTACACCCCCAGCCCTATTTTATTATTTTGAAACAAGGTCTCATTAGGTTGATGAGAGTCTCATTACTTACTGAGGCTGTCCTCAAACCTGTGATCCTCCTATTTCAGCCTCCCAAGTACTGGGATTACAAATGTGTGCTACCACACCCAGCTCAGTATTTCAATCTGCAATATCAACTTTCAGATTTCACATCTATGATAAGACATCCTTTTTTAATATCCTTTAATTTTTCCAACCGATAGTGCCATTACCCCCTGTTCCCTCCTTGCTCCCCATATATGCTAGTGAGCTTGGTAGTGCTACCTTTACATGTGGACATAACATTATCAGAACTGTTTCCTTCCTCAATCCTCCTTTTACTCCTCCCCACTCCCCTTTGGCTATATTCTGTTGCAATAAAATTTCAAGCTGTTCAGTTCCAAATTATCCCGCAATTTAATTCTAATTTTTATTTCATCTGAATTACATGTTTCTAAAATTGCCCCAAAGCACTAAGTTGTTTGTCAATATTTCTACATCGTAAGAGTTTATAAGTTTGGCCTCTGTTTTGACCCTTCTTGAATAGTATTTAATGTCTCTCTCAGTTCAGTCAGGCCTGCAGTATGGTCCCTGTGTAAAAATTCTCTGTAAACCTGTTGTGCACAATCAACTCACATTAGCAGCAGTAATACTGAGATGTAGTTCATTTAACTACTGTAGAGGCCTTAAACATGGACTGGTAGTTTCTAAACAGGATAGTCTAATTTTTATAGGACAATATTTTTGGATTTTTAGAGAAACCAGTCACACTGTTTGGATATGTTTCTCATCTTTAGTTTTGTTAAAATAGGCCCCAACAGCTATAAAAGGTAATGAGCAGTTGTATTCTTGTGGAATAGAATTTTTTTTTTTTTTTGCAGTACCGGGGATTGAACCCAGGGGCATTGTACCTCCGGTCTACACCCCAGCCCTATTTTTTATTCTTTATTTTGAAACAGGGTCTCACTAAGTTGCGGAGGGCCTCACTAAGTAGCTGAGGCTGGCCGCGAACCCGGATCCTCTGGACTCAGCGTCCCAAGTACTGGGATTACAAGCATGCGCCACCACACCAGGCTTGTGGAATAGGATTTGAGTATAAGATGCTCAGTTTGATTAATTAACAATTCCTTTCAATTGGTATATCCAGGAAGCCAGTGGTGTTATTTCAGGTTGTATTATTTAGTATTGGGTAATATTGATTTCTGTCCATGGGAAGATTTTAAATTTTTCATTTTCTTTACATTTAAACCACCCAATCAGTGTGTCTGAAGAATTATAGACAAGTAAATTATAGACAAGTAAAAGCATTTTTGGAACCTTCTCTCCATACTTGTGACAACTTATAATCAGATACAATTCCATGAAAATTAGATACTCATTTTTAAAAGAAGGAACAATAAAATTATAAGCTGACATTTCAACTGTTATAAAATAAAATATTAAAAACATAATGGCCAGGATAACTAAAAAGAAAGTGACAGCAGTCCTTTTTTTTTTTTTTTTTGCCATCAGTCCATAGAAGACTCTTTTCTCCATCTTGCATACGACTTTACTGCCTGGAGACGATGACTTTAATGGGAGCTACAGTCCATCCGTCACAGATGCTGCTCTTACATGTGACGCACATGTCCTGTCTTGCTGCCCCTTCCACCATGGTATGAGCGTCAGCCACACTTTTAGGAGTCTTCCCAGCACGAGGACGACCCAGCCTGCCATCCAAAAACTGAGGGTAGATTCGTCTCTAGGGGGGATTGTTCCACCATCTGGCCACACGATGGCGTATGAAGCCCAGGACAATGGGCGAACCCCTTCTGAATCGCTGAACACCTAGCACTTCTGAACATTAACTCAGGGAGAAAAATCTTGCTTGCTCCTGGGAGTTAACCCTACTTTTCACAGAAACAGTGGTAAAGCTCTGGGTCACTGGAAGCCAGTGGCTTGACTTAATTTCGCCAAAGAATTCTTTGAGGGTTCATTCATCCCACAGAAAACTGGGGATGATATGGACTGTAAGGTTATTGGTATTTGTAGTGGTTTTACAGAGTGTTTTTACTGTGATTCCCATATCAGATTCTAGGTGTTCAAAAATTCCAAAGATTGCAATGATGTAATCCAGTAAGACCTCGATCTGACTTAGTCAAAGCAAACCCTCTGGCCACCAACATCACAGAACAGCATTTCTTATCTCCTGATGGCATAAATTTTATAATGATCATTCGCTACCAGGTCCTAGGTAAGGTAATGTTGACCTCCGTTGACCTCCGTGGGCTTTTTTTTTTTTTCCCTGGTACTGGGGATTGAACCCAGGGGCACTCTAGCTCCGAGCTACACCCCCAGCCCTATTTTGTATTCTTTATTTTTGAAACAGGGTCTCACTCAGTTGCAGACGGCCTCACTAAGTAGTTGAGGTTGGCCGTGAACCTGCGAACCTCTGGTCTCAGCCTCCCAAGTACTAGGATCTCCGTGGGCTTCTTTGGCGTACCTTTAGGTGTTACCTATAAAGAAATTTCCTGACAGCACATGTTTGTATTATTTACTGAATTATTTGGTTCTATTTACAGGTGTGGTAAGAGTCCACGATTTCCAATATATTCCTTTTGTTGGAGTCAATTAGCCCTCCCCCAATTCCCACTCCCATTCACCCCCCCTTCCCTCCTTTTTGTGCTCAGCATAGTAGTTGACTTTGATATATTTGTGTATGTACATCCTGTGCATTAGGGTGTTTCCCTCTTCCCCCTTCCCATATCCCTCAGTTAGGTCGCCTTCTTTACTCATCTGAGGTTTTCTCCATCTTTGTCTGGAGTCCCTCTTATGCCCTATTCTCCCTAGCTTCCGCATATTAGGAAGAGCATCCTACTTTTCACGTTTTGTGGCTGAATAATCTCACTAAGCATAATGTTCTCTAATTCCATCCACTTCCCTGCAAATGATGTAATTTTATTCTTCTTGATGGCTGCATAAAATTCCATTGTGTACATATCCCATAGTTTTGTAATCCATTCATCTGTTGATGGACATCTTGGCTGCTTCCATAGTTTGGCAATTGTGAATTGTGCAGCTATAAACATTGATACGCATGCATTAGTCTGGTAATTTGGTTTCCATTCTTTTGGGTAGATACCTAGAAGTCGTATTGCTGGGTCATAAGGTAGGTTCATTCCCAATCTTCTGAGGATCCTCCACACTGTTTTCCAAAGTGGTTGCACTAATTTGAGTTCCTACTTCTCCACATCCTTGCCAGCATTTGTTATTGTGTTTTAAATGATTGCCATTCTAATTGGGGTTAGGTGAAATCTCAGGGTAGTTTTGATTTGCATCTCTCTGATTGCTAATGATATTGAACATTTTTTCATACATTTATTGGCAATTTGTATTTCTTCTTTTGCGAAGTGCCTATTTAGTTCTCTTGCCCATTTTTGATTGGGTTGTTTGTGTTTTTAGCGGTGAGTTTCTTGAGTTCTCTGTATATTCTAGATATTAGTCCTCTATCAGAGGAGTTGCTGGCAAAAATCTTTATAATTTTCCTTGTAGACGTCTTTTACCTCCTTGATTAGGTTTATTCCTAAGTATTTCGTTGTTTGGGGGGATATTGTGAGTGGAAATCTTTTCTGGATTTCTTTTTCAGTGGATTTATGGTTGGCATATAGAAAAGCTTCTGATTTTTTAAGATTGATTTTGTATCTAGACACTTTGCTGATCAGTTCTATAAGCCTTTTTGTTGAGTTTGTTGGGTCTTCTAAGTATAATATATCATCTGCAAATAGAGATAGTTTAATATCTTCTTTTCTTATTTGTACTCCTTTGATTTCCTTCTCTTGACTTATTGCTCTGGCTAGAGTCTCTAGTACTATATTGAAAAGGAGTGGTGACAGTGGACATCCTTGTCTTGTTCCTGTTTTTAAGGGGAACTCTTGTAGTTTCCCCCCATTCAACATGATGTTGGCTGTTGGCCTATTGTATTCTGCCTTTATGATGTTGAGGTATGTTCCTTCTATTTTGATTCTCTGCAGGGTTTTTATCATGAATGGGTGTTGGATTTTGTCAATTGCTTTTTCAGCGTCTATTGAAATGATCATGTGATTTTTGTCTATAGTTCTGTTTATGTGGTGGATTACATAGATTGTTTTTCGTATGTTGAACCAGCCTTGCATCCCTGGGATGAACCCAACTTGGTCATGATGTATGATTTTCGTGATGTGGTTTTGAATGCGCATTGCTAGTATTTTGTTTAGAGGTTTTGCATCTAAGTTCATCAGCGATATAGGTCTGTAGTTTTCTTTTCTTGAGCTGTCTTTATTTGCCTTTGGTATCAATGTGAGGCCATTTATATTCAGCATGATTATTGAGAGATGAGTTTTAATTCATAACATTTTGAGTTTTAATTTCTGTTTGAGATAGTGTTTGTTCTTTGCCTAGTTGTTTGTTTGATGGAAATCATTGTTTCATTTCTTTATTATTTCTTCTTTGTAATTAATCTCTTTGAGTATTTTCTCTAGTATGGTTTGGAAGACATAAAGTCTTTCAGCTTCTGTTTGTCATGGAAGGTTTTTATTTCCCCATCAAATTTGATAGATATCATTGGTGGCTAGATAAATCTTGGCTGGAAGTTGTTTTCTTTCAGAGTTTGGAATATGTCGCTCCAGGCCCACCTGGGTTTCATGACTTGGTTTGGAAAGTCAGAAGTCATTCTTATTTGTTTGCCTCTGATTGTTACTTGGTCTTTTACTCTCACTGCCTTTAAGATTCTCTTCTTGGCCTCTACATTAGTCAATTTATTATGTGGCGTGGTGAACCTCTTCTCTGATCTTGTCTATTAGGGGTTCTATATGTTTCCTGTACCTGTGTGTTGACCTCTTTTTATATGTTTGGAGAATTTTCTAATATTACTTCTCTGAAAAGATTATGGTTTCAGCTTCTATTCCCTCATCTATGCCTATTATTCTTAGGTTTGCTCTTTTTAAGATTGGTTGAGATCTCTTCAATGTCCAATTCATGCTGTCGAATTGTTTCTTTCTAAATTATATACTATGTGTTCATTTTTGGAGAGGTCATCTTCTAAGAGTGAGATTCTGTATTCCATACGGTCTAGTCTATTGTTGATAGTTTGTATTGAAGCCTTCATTTCAAATATTGCATCCTTCACTTCCTTCAGAGCTTCTTTTTGATTCCTGTTTAGGGTGCCAGATTCTTTGTTAATTTGATCCTTCAATTCTTTCAGGCTGTCTCTGAATTCTTTTCAGAAATCCTGTATCATTCTACTATTAAAGTTCTTCTGGCAATCTTTGCACTTTTGTGTTGGCAGGTTCTGTTGTTGTGGAGTTGTGGGAGTTCATTGTTTCTTTGCTATTCTCATGATTTCAGGTTTCTTAAGTTTATATCTTTGTAGCTTTTGGTAGCTCTCTTCTATATCTAATCTCTCTCCCTTTATAGTATCATATTCTGGAGGTAGATATTTGCTACTAGGTGAACCTTAAAGGTGAATAGCCTTTACTGAATGGTTATTCTCACTTGCTTGGTATAATGTCCATTTGCAGGCCCAATTCTTTGTCTCCTTCAGCAATTGGGACCCTTACCTGGTCAGGCGACCAGTGCCAATATTGCCACTGTCACTGCAAGCATGGGTCTCTGTGTTCTTCACTTGTACTATCCCTACATCTCTCTCTGTCTATACATATGGCGGGTCTCACCAGCAGGTGGCCCTGGGCTTGTGTCTCTATTTGCCTACAGAAGCAGTGGATGTTGCTTTACCTGACTCTGTGCAAACACGGAACTCCACATTTTCCACATAGAGGGCTGGGTTAGTCTAATTTTTCCCCAGGTACCATGATTGTGTGTCTGTGGTGATCACCCAGAACCCTGCAAAGGCACTGCGACCTGCTGGCTGTAGGTCTGTTCCACCTGAATTTTGCTGGGGGCTGTCTGCTTATCTGTGTGTCTACTGTGTCCCACAGCAGACCCCAATCCCACCTCCATGGGGGTGATCCGCAAAGTCTCGGACCCTGCGAGTCTATTTCTTGCTACGTGAGTCCCTTTGGCCATGCTGTGTAGTCTCCCCCTGGGGCAACTCGTTAATTTATGGTCTTGTTGAGCACTGCTCTTAATCTCTGGGGGAGGGGGTGGGTTCAGTCGTGCTGCCACAGGCTCTGGTCAGGCTTCCAGGCACTCGGGTCTCTGCCGAGTGTGGAGAGAATTGCTGCTCGCTTTCATCGCTGATGATCTGCAGTTACTGGTTTTACAACAGTCGCTGGCTTCTTTGTTGGTGGCCTGCAGAAGCTGCAATGCCGGTAGCTACCGGTGCGGTCCGACCAAGATGGTGCCGCCACCGCTTCCACCAATGCAGCAGTTTGTGTGTCTGTGGAGTCAGTTGCTGCTCGCTTTCGTTGCTGCTGATCTGCAGGTGCTGGATTTACAAGAGGTCACTGGTGTCTTTGTTGGTGATGTGTGGAAGCTGCAATGCCGGTAGATGCCAGCATGATCCTGCCAAGATGGCACCACCGCAGCTGCTGTTGCCCCCGCTGTTCAGGTCTTTGTTGAGCGTGGAGTGAGTTGCTGCTCGCTTTCGTTGCTGCTGGTCTGCAGTTGCTGGATTTATAACAGGTCTCTGGCTTCTTCGTTGGTGTAGCCAACCAGTAGCCAGTAGCTACTGGTACAGTCTGGCCAAGATGGCGCCGCCGCCATTCCCTAGGTAAGGCACTTGGAGCTTTTTACTGTCCTCTGTTTTTTCTTCTGGCTTTGATTCTGTCACGTTTCAAATGATTATTTACTACCGGTATGTATTCATTTTCTCACGGCTTGCTTGCTTGAGTCATTCATTCATTGATTCATTCAAATCTATGTCGCACAAAATACTGACTGATGCTGGGCCTGGTGGCACACACTTGTAATCTCAGTACTTGGGAAGCTGAGACCAGAGGATCTGGGTTTGAGGCCAGCCTCAGCTACTTAGTGAGGCCCTCCGCAACTTAGTGAGATCCTGTTTCAAAATAAATATAAAAAATAGGAGTAGGGATGTAGCTTGGAGGTAGAATGTCCCTGGGTTCAATCCCCAGTACTGCAAAAAAAATGCTGACTCATTGTAATTTGCCTTTGTTTCTTACTGGAAAGGCAGACCCACCTTGGCATGAGTGTTGCTGGGAAGTCTCCACACTTACACAGGTGCCCAGTTGAGACATACTTCTGCTTGACTGACTTAGTGTCTCTTATCTCTTTTAGTTCACTGCACACAACCCTGGCCCGTTTCCAACACTAATAAAGGCAGGACTAATAAAGGCTACACTGATTTCTATTCAGTCACCTGCAACACAGCCCTCCATTCTCTTGGGACATGTCAGTCATGAAGCCCTGTGTAATGAGCATTGCCATCCTTCTGATTCTGGTTCAAAAGACTCCAGGTAACTCAGGCCTCTCTCAAAAGTTCTGGGGTCTTGCATGCCTTGTTGGTATCTCAGTGACTGCTGAGATGACTCCTATTACACAACACCAAAAGCCTTTTCTGGCCTGAGATAGGCTGCAGATGTTACCCCCAGGATCCTCACACTTGGCTCCTCTCTGCCAGGGCAAAATCAAGAGGTTGCCTTGCAGTTCCTGGTGTGGTGGAGAGTCAAAGCATGAAGCATTTTAGGTAGTGCTGTCACTGAGATGGCAGTGACATGGGTCTAAGTTGGGGAGCTGCAGGAGGAAGGAAGGACAGTTGATGTTGAATAGTGAGTTGTGGTGGGAGGTTGTCAGACCTTCGGGACAGAGTAATATTGAAAAAAACAAAAAGGGATGAGCATGTGGTGGACAATTCTACTTACAGAATCGAGCGTGACTGAGTCTCTGCTGTAGTCTGGAGAGGGAATAGTATTTTTTGTTGAATGGAGCTGAGGGTAGAGTGGATGAAACTGGGAGTTGGGGGACAGAGAGGTCTGTAGTTGGACTGTGTTTGGACCGAAGTCCACTTATCTATTTTGCTTTTGTCACCTGTGCCTTGGGAATTATATTCAAGAGATCATTGCAAGCTGGGCGTGGTGGCGCATGCTTGTAATGCCAGTAATTGGGAGACTGAGACCAGAGGATTGCAGGTTAGTGGCCAGCCTCAGCTACTTAGTGAGGCCTCCGCAACTTAGTGAGATCCTGTTTCAAAATAAAGAATAAAAAATAGGACTGGGGTGTAGCTCGGAGGTAGAATGCCCCTGGGTTCAATCCCCAGGACTGCAAAAAAAAAAAAAAAAGAAAGAAAGAAAAAAGAGATCATTGCAAAGGCCAAAGTCAAGAAGCTTTTCCTCTGTGTTTTTTTCCACCCAAGAATTTTACAGTTTTAGATAAGGGTCCAATTTCATTCTTTTGAATGTAGATATCCAGTTTTCCCAACACTGTTCACTGAAAGGATTACTCTCTCATATATAAGATCTACCGTATAGTATAATTTCTATCGTTAACAATACTGTACTGTATATTTAAAAATTTCTAAGAGAGAAGATCATAGGATTTTTGTGTGTGTGTGTGTGCAGTACTAGGGATTGAACCAAAGGGTGCTCAGCCGCAGAGCTGCATCCCCAGCCTTTTTTCTCTTTTTTTATTTTGAGGTAGGGTCTCACTAAATCGCCCAGGCTGGCCATGAACTTGGGATCCTCCTGTCTCAGCCTCCCAAGTCGCTGGGATTACAGGCATGCACTACTATTCCTGCTTTAAAATAAAATTTGATAAACAAAAAGTAATAATTAAGAGAGTAGGAGAAAACTTTTTGAGGTGATAGATAGTTTTATGGCATAGACTGATGACTTCATGGATATGTACTTATCTCTAAACTTGTTAAAGTGGTTTTGAAAAAAGAAATGGGGAGAATAAACTGGAAAAATATTCAGTAAACCAGGCATCATGGTGCATGCCTATAATCCCAGTACTTGGGAGGCTGAGATGGGAGGATCCCAGATTCGAGGCCAGCCTCAGCAACTTAGCGAGACCTTGTTTCAAAATAAAAAATAAAAATGAAAATAGGAGGGGCTGGGAGTGTGGCTCAGAAGTAGAATGTCCCTGGGTTCAATCCCCAGTACAAAAAAAATCTAGTATTATTTTAAAGTTCTGAGGAAGTTTCTCCAGTGTGATTTTCAGGGCACTGAAGAACAATAGATACAACTGTAGGCAATGAAGACAAATGAATCAAAAACTGGAATGTTCTGGAGTCTCGTATCAAACCTTGGCTTGAACACAGAGAGGCAGAGGCAGTCTCAACACAGTCCTATGGAAAACCAGGGTTGCTTCTTCCTCCTTGAGTGTGAGTTCAAGGTCATTGTGTCTGGAGTGTGTTTTTGTGGTTGTTTTTTCCCATCCTCTCCTTTCTCTTTCCTCAACATTTTCTCCTTCCCTTTCTTCTTCCATCTTTCTCCTACTTCATATTCTCCTACCTACTCATTTCTCTCCTTTCATCCCTTTTATTGATGGATGCCTGTTTTCATGCTCAGCAAAGTTCAGTTCCTGTGTTGGAATACTTGAAACCACAGGTGGGTTTGTAAAAAAAAAAAAAACAAAAATAACCCAAAATGAAGACAGTAAGTACTCCATGCTTCAGAAGTTGTACATAGGGCTGCTTTCTTAATAACTATTTATTACTTTCACCTGGCAGTTTATGGACAGGAACTGCTCTGACAGCTTTTTCTACTAGGACAATCAAAGTCATTTTCTCTTTCATCACCCAAACACATGCATATGAAATTGGACTGTCTGAATGCCAAGACTCTGTCTTTTAAATTTATGTATTCTTGGCATTGACTGAGTGTTTTGCATAGAGTATATATATTTTTTTCTTTTGTGGTGCTGGGGATTGAACCCAGAGGCATTCTACCTCTGAGCTACACCCCCAGCCCTGTTTTTTATTCTTTATTTTGAAACAGGGTCTCACTAAGTTGCTGACAGCCTCACTAAGTTGCTGAGGCTGACTTCAAACTTAGGATCCCCCTGTCTCAGCCTCTAAAGTACTGGGATTACAGGTGTGTGCCACCAGGCCCGGCTTGCACAGAGCATGTTTTAACAAATGTTCATTGAATGCGTGAATATGAACCTATGGTAAATATGGTAAATGGCCTATGGTTAATCAAAACATATCGGCAGAAAGAGCCTTAGAAGTTGGATGGGTGGGTATCATGCTTGGGTGCACAGGTGGCAGAGTAATAATGTATCACATTGATTTGGGGTCTGAATGGAGTTATTAGAAAGGGTCCAGAGCATATCTTTTGGTTTTTGATTTGTGATATTTTAGTTTTTTAGTGTTTTTTTCCTCTATCTCTCTCTTTTCTTTTGGTACTGGGGATTGAACCAAGGGGCATTCTACTTCTGAGCTACACCACTACCCCTATATTTTTTTAAGCAGAGTGTTACTAAGTTGATGAGGGTCTTGCTGGATAATGTCTGCAGCTGAATGTGAGAGGCCCTGTGTAGGGGTTGTGGCTCTCATTTCAAGCAGGAGCCCATATATAAACAGTGAATTGACTTTATTAATTAATCAATTAATCAATATTGGATTATATTATTACCATAGCCCTCAGCGTGGTTAGAACTGAGTATGTGGCCTGCACACAGTGAGTGCTGATAAAGGGGGGGTGACGGGATGGGTAGATGATCCTTGAATACTTAGCTAAGGATTTGGGATCGCTTGGTTAAAACGTCAATGCTTGCAGACAGGACACAGGGAGATGCCACCTATAAAATCCCATCAGAGAGAGGGAATGTGACACAGAGGCAGGAACATGGCTTGATGTCACAGAGAGAAGAAGCTAAATAATGGCCTGGTCAAGTACAAAACAAAACCTCTCTTTGCGCCCCAGTGTCTTCATCTAAAGAAGAGATTACAGTAGGTTTTTATGAGGTTTTCTTTTTTTTTTTTTTTTTTTTTGCGGTACCAGGGATTGAACCCAGGGGCGTTCTACCTCCGCGCTACACCCCCGGCCCTATTTTTTATATTTTTTATTTTGAAACAGGGTCTCATGAAGTTGCAGAGGGCCTCACTAAGTAGAGAGAGAGAGAGAGAGAGAGAGAGAGAGAGAAAGAGACAGGGAGAGAGAGAGAGAGAGAGAGAGCTGAGGCTGGCCGCGAACCCGGATCCTCCGGTCTCAGCCTCCCAAGTACTGGGATTACAAGTGTGCGCCACCACGCCTGGTTTTTTATTATTTATTTTGAAACCAGGTCTCACTAAGTTGCGGAGGGCCTCACTAAGTAGCTGAGGCTGGTCACGAACCCAGATCCTCCAGTCTCAGCCTCCCAAGTACTGGGATTACAAGCGTGTGCCACCACGTCTGGCTTATGAGGGTTTTTGAGATATTATTTATAAAATTCCTGGCACGTGGTAGATGTTGAAAAGTAATGACTGTGAATATTATTTTTACACTGTAGTCACAACTATTCATATAGACAGTAGTGACTGTGAATATTATTTTCTCTCTAAGCTTTGTCTTTGGAAAAACCATCAGGTAGCTAATACTATTGATGACTGGTATTTATAAAAGGCAAAGTGTTGGAACTTTGTCACTGGGTATTTCCAGGTGGAAAGCCTGTACGCACACGCACACGCACATGCACACGCACACGCACACGCACACGCACACGCACATGCACACACACGCGCACATGCACACGCACACGCACATGCCTGGATGACTAGTACAAAGCTATTGAGATGGGCTTCAGTCATGTGTGGAAAGTGTGTGGTCGAGGTGTGTGCAGTGAGCACACATGTATATGCTCAGTTTATGTGTGGGTGTGGATCTGTGAATAAAATGAGCTGTGCATATGTGCCTGTGTGTACCCGAGTGCAGTTCACATGTGCGCAGGACCCATTTCTGTGGAGCCAATGTACAGAGAGAGACATGTGGAACACGTTTAGGCTGTGTATGTTTCAGAGCATAAAGGCTTGCATTTATATGAGCTCAAATATGTGTGTGTCCTATCTCAGAGTGGCCCTGGCTGTCTCTGAGGCATTGTGTGTGAGGACTCCACATCTCCATGGGCACTTGGAACGTGTCCAATATATGATCATGGAGGCAGCCTCTGGAGCTCCAGACCCTCAGGAAAGACAGTCACATGAACAGCACCATCTAATATTTAGTTACTAATTATAAGCCAGGTGCTTTTCCGAGTGTATCATCTATGCTAATTGAGTCATTACAAAGCCCTTAGGAACTTGGCTCCATGATTATGCCCATTGCAAAGATGCTACAGTGGAGAGCCAGAGGCTGAAGGAAGCTGCCTAAGGATAAAGCTAGTAAATAACTGAACTCAGGTGTGAGTCCAGGTGGCTTTGACTCCTGATCCTGTGCTCTTATTATTATTAGGGCTTGTCCTCTTTCAATCATGCTTCCTCACCCCAATTGTCACTGCTGCCTCAAAACTAAGCATGGCTCTGTCTTTCCCAGGTGGCCTGTTCAGATCTCACAACACAAAGAGCCAAGAGCCTTGGAATCCATGTGAGCTTTACCAAGGCATGTGCAGAAACACTTGCAAGAAGTATGAAATCCAGCACTTGACCTGCCTGCGTAACCAAAAGTGCTGCCTGAAATTTCCTAAGAAAACAACCAGTTCTGACACCATCTCCAACTCCAACTTGCCAGTTATGAACCCTTCAAGCTACTCTCATGGTTGAACATTGCTGACATCATCCCCTCCTGTAGGAATTCCTTCCTCATGCTGGAACACTTTCCCCATAAAAATACATTCCTTCTCATGTGTGTGTCTCGTCTTGAGCAGTCAGTGTTGGACAGGAGAGGTTAAGCTGAGAACGGAGAAGCCATGCAGTACAAGGCACTGGCCCCAATCACAAATAGGACACTGGGTGGCTCGGTGGATGTAGAGACTGCAGAGAAAGGAAGGGGCCACCTCTCTGTTCTGCTTTGGCACCATTCTGAGGTTAGACAGAACGTGACAACTGGACTGAGTCTGGATGATCCAGTATACATGTAGGAGAGATCACTAAGTCCTTTGAATGGGAAAAGGAGAAGCAGGGCTGCCTTCGATAGCCAGAGAACTAAGCTGGTTTGCTTGGTTTGATGCAGGCAGTGTCCTCAGGAAGACCCAGAATCAGGTGGATGTGTGGAATTGAAGACAGGGATTTGTCGGGTAAATTAGGGTAAGACCTTCTAAGTGGCAGAGCTCTTGGAAAGTGGATTAAGCAGGCTTATTACCTTCCTGTTGAGTAACGTATGCCCCTTTCCCATGGCCAATGTTGCATTTCTCCTTCTCTTTGGATACGAACTTCTAGAACTCCTGTTCTCAACTAAGTTCTTGAAGTTCTGCATTGCTAGTCTCACCTTGACTAAGAGAAATATCTCCACCGAAATAGCCTTGGCTTTGGTCACCAATGACTTCCCTGTTGAAAATGTAAACATTCTTTACATTTTACCATTTACTTTGCCTCTAGATAGCATTTCACAGTCCTTTTATAATGTCCTTGTTTGCTTTGATTTCTGGTTTCTGCATGTTCTTTCTTAGTCATTTTTTAAATTTCTTCTGCCATTTGCACCATGATATTTATTTGCTATCCTCCATACATATTTTACCTGTATTGCTCATTATTAGTTAGACAAATGGCAAACCAGTGTATCAAAGGGAATGCACTAAATGATCAATGATCTTCGAGATTCACTAACATTCAGATATATTTGTCAGACAGAGGGCCAGGGCTTATCAGAAGCCAGGTTTCAAGGCAGGACACAAAAAATTTGCTGGCATAAGTAGCAGGATAAATAAGTTTTAATGTTGGGGAAAAAGTATTGGTTCTGGGTTCTGCATAGTAGCTGAGATCTAATATTTCTAGACTTTTTACTTTAGCAGTATTTGGAGAGGAAAAATGGTTGTAGAATTCCAGTTTTCACATCACAGATTCCCATTTCCCTGATTTCCATGTGTCAGACAGAGAAACATGGATATGGAGTCAGAAGGTTTCGCCCCTTTCCCCCACCGCTGCTCAGCAGCTATGCGATCTCAGGCAAATTTTGTATCCAGATATTCAACCCAAAATACATCTCTGAGGTCTAACTCATATATTGAATTGCATATTTGTTATTCTTTCTTGGATTTCTCAGCCATCTCAGGCTCAAAATGGTTTCAAATGAGCCCCAAATCTGCTCACCTGCCTTTTCCTATTCTCCTCTTCCCCAATAATTAACATCTACAATTTGCCCTGTTGGATGTCATTCTCATTTCCCCCAATTTATCTCATGTCATCACATCGAACCATTAAATGTGCTTTTCAGTGCCCACTCTTAAACTGATCTCAATTTAGTGATGAAAGCATTTGCATAATTAGAAACAGAGGATTCACTACTCTTAGCATAAATAATTTTTTTTTTGCGGTACTGGGGATTGAACCCAGGGGCGTTCTACCTCTGCGCTACACCCCTGGCCCTATTTTTTTTTATACTTTTTATTTGAAACCGGGTCTCATGAAGTTGTGGAGGGCCTCACTAAGTAGAGAGAGAGAGAGAGAGAGAGAGAGAGAGAGAGAGAGAGGAGAGAGAGGAGAGGGAGAGAGAAAGGAGTGAGAGAGAGAGAAAGAGAGAGAGAGAGCGCTGAGGCTGGCCGTGAACCTGAATCCTCCGGTCTCCACCTCCCAAAGTACTGGGATTACAAGTGTGCGCCACCACGCCCGGCTCATAAATAATTTTTTTACTAAGAAATCCTCAATGTTTCATCCCTCAAATGTACATTTTTATTTCTTTAAGGATCTTCAGTGTCATTTTCTCCTTTGTTCTCGACAAGGAATGCGATCCACTTTGTTTTAAAATATATATTTGTCTGTCTTTCTTTTGATTGTTATCAGTACTCCCGTCAAGCAGCCTCTCTGAGGTTTGCTGTTCTCTAAGGCTCCCTCTTCTCCCCGGCGTTTGCTCACTTTTTCTTCTTAAGTTTCCTTCTCTCCACTGCTCATCAACACAGGTATTATAGGGTGTCTGGGTATGTTAACTTATAGAATGAAGCCTGTGATTTTGGTGTGTTCAGCAGTGGGGGCTAAGTGGTTCCCAGCCCCTGTCTGATGGGTATTCTTCTCTTTCCTTCCTGAAAAACAGTTCTAATAAATATAAAACTTTTATTTTAAATTTCTGAATCTGATCATTCCTTCAAGATAATTTGGCACAGCTTGTAAGAGACCAGGGAGAGCGGAGGTGGGGCACAGGATGTGAAATGAATTCACACATGACTTTACTTTCAGATCCCCTTTTGTATCTGCCTTCTGCTGCCCAGAGATCCCCTGGCTCCACACTTGAGCTCAAAAATCTTCATATTTCAGGTAGAGGTTATAAACTCTAATACATCCCTATTTCTTACTCTGCACAAAAGTCAACTCTAAATGGATTAAAGACCTAGAAATTAGACCCGAAACTTTGCAAATACCAGAAATCAACATGGACCAACTCTCCTACATATAGGCATGGGCAGAGATTTCCTTAATGAGACCCCCTAAAGCTCGGGAAAATGAAATGAGACTCAATAAATGAGATGGCATCAAACTAGAAATCTGGACATCAAGAGTCTGAAAAGAAAGACTCTTTCAGAATGGGAGAAAATCTTTGCCAGCTGCTCGTCTAATAGAAGGCTGATATCTGTAAACTGAGTCTGACTATTTTTTTGTCTTTTAACCCTTGCCACCTATACCTGAGAAAAATCAAGTTGCTGTTGTTTAGATTAGACCTCACCTTGTGGGGTCATGAAGAAAATCTCATCTCTTTTTAGCTTATTTTAGATTACTGTGGTATCACATCATATAATTTGTAATTGGTGACCATATGTAGCCCCCAAACTAGTGGCATTTTTTCTTGCTTTATCTGAGGGCAGGATGTCCCAAAATATCTGAGAAATCTGGAAATCTCCCAATCTTTTTTTTCCAGAAAACAATTATATTTGTGGAAAGCAGAGGCTTATAAAGGAAATAAAACTAAATTCTCTCCTCCACAGATATGCCTTGTAAGAGGTTGAAGTACGTCATTAACTAAACAACCCAGAAATCTTTTCACGTACATATAAAAGCCCACTGGCAAAATGACAAGAAAGAATGAAAGAGAAAGAGAAAGTAGGAAAAATTTGGTTGTTTTCAAACTCAAAAGCCAATGTAGTTCCAGAGTTTTATATATTTCCTAACTTTCTATAGAGACTCTAAAAACTACTAAATTATAAGATTAAGCCCTTAAACCATTCTTAATAAAATTTCTTAGCGTTTAAAAGAATGCACCCTAGAAATAATGGTAAATGCAAGCTATTTAACTTATATCAAATACACCAAAGATTTTTCACCAGTTTAACTCTAAATAGAAATTAGCCAGGTGCAGTAATGCTTGCCTCTAATACTCGGAAGGCTGAGGCAGGAGGATCACAAGTTCAAGATTAGCCTGGGTCATTTATAAGGGTTTGGGGGTGGTGTGTAGCTCAGTGGTAGAGAGCTTGCCTAGCTATGAGCAAGGTCCTGGGTTTAATTCCCACTTCTCCAAACAAAACAAAATAAAACACAAGTACACCAGAACAGTGAATTTTCCCCTCAGATTGGTGTTAGGATTAGAAAGGATAAAGAGGTAGAGGAACTTATTTTTTATTTATTATTTCTTTTTTTCCATCTTTCCTTTCATTCTTCTGTGCTGTTGCCTCTTCCAGGAAGTTTCCCTGGATTATAGCAGTCACAGACCTTACTCTTCCCTATACTGTTAAAATTTTTAGCATTGTATTTTAAATAACAAATATGAACCTAGTTCATTAAATAGACACTAACATTAAATACTTGCAACATAAGCAACTCTGTGTTAACAGGTCAATCTGACATCTCCATTTTTATAGATAAAGGGATTTATTCCTTTGAAAGACAAAACAAAACAAAATCAGCATCATTCCCAAACAAAAACATTATACATGCATTCTAAGTTTTGAACTAAAATCATGTTTGGAAAGGCACCATTCTATCAAAAAATTGCTAAGAAAAATTATCCAATAGAAGACACAGAGACAAATTTACACACTTACAGCCAGCTGATTTTTGACAAAGTTGCCAAAAATATGTTGGGGAAAAGACAGCCTTTTCCAAAAATAGTGTTTGGCAAACTGAATGTCCACATGTAGAAGAATGAGCTAGACCCCTATTTCTCACCCTGCACAAAAGTCAACATGAAATGGCTTAAAGACCTAGGAATTAGACCAGAAACTTTGCAAATATCAGAAGTCAACATAGGACCAACTCTTCAACATAGACATACACCTAGACTTTCTTAATGAGACCCCTAAAGCTCTGGAAATGCAACTGAGAATTAATAAATATGATGGCATCAAATTAAGCTGCACAGCAAAGGAAACAATCAAGAGTCTGACAAGAGAGCCTACAGAATGGGAAAAAATCTTTGCCAGCTACTCCTCTTGTCATGGGGAGACACGCTAATTCTGTGGGACCACAGACTCAAACTCAGTCAGAGGACTGACTGAGCTGACTTTTGCTTCATTTACTCCAGGACAGAGACAAATCAACAGCTGATGTACTCCTTTCAGACAGACAGACAGACAGACAGACAGACATAAAATAGGACAGCATTCAAACACAATTAACAAACAGCAAGGCAAACATACAGTGGCCACTAATCACTCATACATTTGAACCTTAACCAGTGGGCCGGTGATGTCTTACATGGTTCCCTGGACACTGGATTGACAGCCACGTCTGACCTCTCCTGCGTGTCCTCCCAAGAGCGCTCCCCTGACCTTACCTCCAGAGATCCTGAACCCGGGTGACTTTCACTTTGGTTTTCTCGAAGGTCTTGTCTCAGGAACCACCAGAACCCCGAGAGAGGAGAGGAGAGCTACCTGGGGCCCTGGAACAACTCAGGTGGCGCCACCCCTAGGAGCGCCTGTCCACCTCTTGGCCCCTTCCAACAGAGTCCCAGACCAGACCTCGGGTCAACGGTCTTGAGGGATCTCGCTGGGGCCTCCAAATGTTGCGAGGTAGCATCCCAGTCAAGACCAATCAGACCACCAAACGTGTTAAATGAGAGTCTTTATTACTGGCCAGTGAGACTACACCGGCATGAGAGCCAAGTGTAGTACTTGACTGCCCTCCAGCATTTTCTTATATAGGGTAAGATAGAATACAAGCTCAGGGTGAAACTGAGGTTCCCATGGCAGGTTTCCACAGCAGGGGTGGGAAGCCCCTATGGTTCCCATAGTATTCAGGTACACCAAGCAAGCCAAGCATATCGAAAGTCCAGAAGCAAGAATAGGCCGTTAGCATTTACAATAACACAATTAGTTTCTACAGTACATTTTGTTAATTCCAACAGATCATTAATTATGTGCCCATATCCCGGTTTGATTTTTAGAAAGAACTTCCCTGTTCTATAGCCAAAGCGGGGTTGCCCTTAGTAACAATCATGGAGTCGCTTCAGCTACGGACTTTAACTATAAATTACTTTAACTAGGAGGATCCAAGATGGCGACCAAGGGAGATACCACGCTATGATCTCTCTGAGACTTGGATCTCAATTGCTGTGAAAGCAACTTCTCCACAGGAGAAGAAAAGCAACAAAAACTTGAAGGAAACAACAAAAAGTTTGAAACGCGACGGAATCAAAGCCAGAAGACAAAACAGAGGAAAGTTAAAAGCTCCAAGTGCCTTACCTAAGGGACGGCGGCGGCACCATCATGGCCGGACCGCGCCAGCCACTACCGGCATTGCGGCTTCCATGCGCCACCAGCAGAGAAGCCAGAGACCTGCTGTGAGTTCAGTAGCTGCAGGTCAGCAGAGACTAAAGCAAGCATCGGCTTGCTTCACACTCAAGAGACCAAACGGTGGTGTTGACAGTGGCTGCAGCAGTGCCATCTTGGCAGGACTTTACCGGTGGCTACCAGCATTGTGGCTTCCACACAAGACCAACGGAGACGCCAGCGACCTGCTGTGAATCCAGCAGCTGCAGAATAGCAGCAGTGAAGGTGAGCAGCAACTCGCTCCACACGCGACACGGACCCGAACTGCCACGATGGCAGAAGCGTCAGCGGCGCCATCTTGGTCAGCCTGCGCTGAGAGTAACCGGCAGTGTGGCTTCTGCAGGACACCAACAAAGAAGCCAGGGAGCTCTTCTAAAACCAGCAACCGCAGAGCATCAGCGACAAAAGTGAGCAGCAGTTCGATCCACACTCGGCAGAATCCCCAGGCCCCGGAGGCCTGACAGAACCTGCAGCAGCAACTGAGCCCATCCTCCCCCAGAGATTAAGATCAGCGCTCAATGAGACCATAAGTCAACGAGCCGCCCCAGGGGGAGACCACCCAGTGCAGCCACAATGACTCGTGGGGTCTGAGACTGTGCGGATTGCCCCAGTGGAGGTGGGAGAGGGGTCTGCTGTGGGACACAGTAGACATGTGGATAAGCAGACAGTCCCTGGCGACATTTGGGTGGGACAGACTTGCAGCCCGCAGGTCACAGCACCCTTATACAGTCCCCGGGGATCACCACAGGACATACAGCTGTGGTACCTGGGGAAAATTGGACCAAACCAACCCTCTCTGTGGAAAACGTGGAGTTCTGTGCTTGCACAGAATTGGGGAAAAGTGATACCCGCTGCTTCTGTAGGCAAAGAGAGACACAAGCCTGGGGCCCCCTGCTGGTGACACCTACCATAGGTGTAGACAGAGAAAGACATAGGGACAGCCCAAGTGGACAACATGGAGACCCATGCTTGCAGTGAGAGGGGCAATAGCAGCACTGGTCACTTGCATAGGTAGTGAAAGGCACCAGGCAAGGGTCCCAATCACTGAAGGAGACCAAGAATTGGGCCTGCAAATGGACATTATACCAAGCAAGTGAGAATAACCATTAAGTAAAGGCTATTCACCTTTAAGGTTCACCTAGTAGCAACTATCTACCTCCAGGATAAGAAACTATAAAGGGAGAGGGATTAGACATAGGATACCTACAGAGTGAGAGAGAACTACCAAAAGCAACAAAGGTATAAACATAAGAAACCTGAAATCATGAAAAGGAAGAATAGCAAAGAAACAAAGAACCCCCACAATCCCACAACAGAACCCGCCAACTCAGAAGTGCAAAGATTGCCAGGACAATTCAGAACTTCAATAGAGGAAATGTTACAGGATTTCCGAAGAGAATTCAGAGGGAACCTGAAAGAAATGAAGGATCAAATAAGCAAAGAATCCGACACCCTGAACAGGAATCAAAAAGAAGCTCTGAAGGAAGTGAAGGATGCAATAATTGAAATGAAGGCAACAATGCAGACCATCAACAATAGACTAGACCATATGGAAAACAGAATCTCACTCTTAGAAGATGACCTCTCCAAAAATGAACACATAGTATATAAATTAGAAAAAACAAGCCGGGAGTGGTGGCGCATGCTTGTAATCCCAGTACTTGGGAGGCGGAGACCGGAGGATCCAGGTTCGCGGCCAGCCTCAGCTACTTAGTGAGGCCCTCTGCAACTTCGTAAGACCTGGTTTCAAAATAAAGTATAAAAAATAGGGCTGGGGGTGTGACTCGGAGGTAGAATGCCCCTAGGTTCCATCCCCGGTACTGAAAAAAAAAAAAAGAAAAAACAATTCGACAGCATGAATTGGACATTGAAGAGATCTCAGCCAGTCTTAAAAAAGCACACCTAAGGATAATAGGCATAGAAGAGGGGTTAGAAGCTGAAACTAAAGGAATCAATAATCTATTCAGAGAAGTAATATTAGAAAATTTTCCAAACATAGAAAGAGAGGTCGAAACACAGGTACAGGAAACATAGAACCCTCAATAGACAGGATAAGAGAAGAGGTTCACCACGCCACATAATAATCAAACTGACTAATGTAGAGGCCAAGGAGAGAATCTGAAAGGCAGCAAGAGTAAAACAGCAAGTAACATTCAGAGTCAAACCAATAAGAATCACTCCCAACCTTCCAAACCAAGTCATGAAAGCCAGGAAGGCCTGGAGCGACATATTCCAAACTCTGAAAGAAAACAAATTCCAGCCAAGATTTGTCTACCCAGCAAAGATACCTACCAAATTTGATGGAGAAATAAAAACCTTCCATGACAAACAGAAGCTGAAAGACTTTATGTCTTCCAAACCAGCATTAGAGAAAATGCTCAAAGAGATTAATTACAAAGAAGAAATAATAAGGAAACACCAGAACCAGAGAAACAGTGATTTCCATCAGACAACTAAGCAAAGAACAAACACTACCTCAAACAGAAATTAAATCTCAAAATGTTAGGAATGAAAACCTATCTCTCAATAATCATGCTGAATAATAAATGGCCTCAACTCCCCAATCAAAAGACATAAGGTGGCAAAATGGATTAAAAATCACAATCCATCTATATGTTGCCTGCAAGAAACACACCTTACAAGTAAAGATACGCACACACTAAAGGTGAAGGATTGGAGCAAGGTAATCCACGCTAATGGAACTCGAAAACAAGCAGGAGTAGCAATTATGATATCAAACAAATTAGACTTCAAACCTAAACTTATCAGAAGAGACAAAGAAGGTCATTTCTTACTGGTAAAAGGAACAATCCAGCAAGAGGATATAACAATAGTCAACATTTATGCCCCAAACATAGGTGTAACCATTTTCATAAAAGAAACTCCTTGCAGCATTAAGTCACACATAGATCCCAATACAATAATATTGGGAGATTTCAACACCCCTCTCACACCACTAGATCGATCTTCAAGACAAAAGGTCAGTAAAGATGCCTCAGACCTAAGGAACACCATAGACCAAATGGACCTAGTAGACACATACAGAATATTCCACCCAACTACAGCTGAATTCACATTTTTTTCAGCTGCTCATGGAACCTTCTCTAAAATAGACCATATCCTAGGCCACAAAATGAGTACTAGCAAGTTAAAAAAATGTGACATAATCCCCTGAGTCTTTTCAGACCATAATGGAATGAAACTAGAAATCAACTATAAGAAGACCCAGAGAAACCTCATAAACACATGGAGACTGAATACCACACAGCTGAATGAGGAATGGGTAAAAGAAGAAATAAGGGGAGAAATTAAGAAATTCCTAGAAACAAATGAAAACAGAGACACAACATACCAAAATCTCTGGGACACCCTGAAGGCAGTATCAAGAGGAAAATTCATAGCACTGAGTGCCCACATAAGAAGAACAGAAAATCACCAAATAAATAACCTAATGACACACCTCAAAGCCCTTGAAAAACAGGAACAGTCTAACCCCAAAGCTAATAGAAGACAGGAAATTATTAAAATCAGAGCAGAAATCAACAAAGTAGAGAATAAAAAAAAATACAAAAAATCAACAAAACCAAAAGCTGGTTCCTTGAAAAAATAAACAAGATAGATAAACCACTAGCCAACCTAACCAAAATAAAGAGAGAATCCACCCAAATTACTAAAATAAGAGATGAAAAAGGTGATATTACCACCGACAGCATGGAAATCCAGAGGATAATCAGAAATTACTTTTTTTTTGGCAGTACTGGGGATTGAACCCAGGGGCATTCTACCTCCTAGCTACATCCATAGCGCTATTTTTTGTTCTTTATTTTGAAACAGGGTCTCACTAAGTTGTGGAGGGCCTTACTAAGTAGTTGAGGCTAGCCGTGAACTCGTATCCTCCGGTCTCAGCCTTCCAAGTACTGGGATTACAAGCATGCACCACCATGCCTGGCTTCAGAAACTACTTTGAAAAACTATACTCCAGCAAAATGGAAAACCTAGAAGAAATTGACAAATTTCTAGACACGTACAACCTTCCTAAGTTGAATCAAGAAGATATAGAAAATTTAAATTGACCAATAGCAATTGAAGAGATCGAAGCAGCAATAAAGAGCCTACCATCAAAGAAAAGCCCAGGTCCAGATGGTTTCCCAAGTGAATTTTATAAAACCTTTACAGAAGAACTAATCCCAATACTCCTCAATCTATTCTGTGAAATAGAAAGGAATGGGACTCTCCCAAACATATTCTATGAAGCCAACATCACACTAATACCAAAACCAAATAAAGACAGCTCAAGAAAAGAAAACTACAGACCTATATCATTGATGAACTTAGATGCAAAACTTCTAAACAAAATACTAGCAATGCTCATTCAAAACCACATCACGAAAATCATACATCATGACCAAGTCAGGTTCATCCCAGGGATGCAAGGCTGGTTCAACATACAAAAAACAATCCATGTAATCCACCACATAAACAGAACTATAGACAAAAATCACATGATCATTTCAATAGATGCTGAAAAAGCATTTGACAAAATCCAACATCCATTCATGATAAGAACACTGCAGAGAATTGGAATAGAAGGAACATACCTCAACATCATAAAGGCAATATACAATAGGCCCACAGCCAACATCATACTGAAGGGGGAAAAACTTCGAGAGTTCCCTTTAAAATCAGGAGTAAGACAAAGATGTCCGCTGTCACCACTCCTTTTCAATATAGTACTTGAGACTCTAGCCAGAGCAATAAGGCAAGAGAAGGAAATAAAAGGAGTACAAATAGAAAAAGAGGATCTGAAACTATCTCTATTTGCAGATGACATGATATTATACTTAGAAGATTCAACAAACTCAACTAAAAGGCTCATAGAACTGATCAACAAATTCAGCAAAGTGTCTGGATACAAAATCAATCTTAAAAAATCAGAAGCTTTTATGTATGCCAACCATAAATCCACTGAAAAAGAAATCCAGAAGACATTTCCACTCACGATATCCCCCAAAACAATAAAATACTTGGGAATAAACCTAACCAAGGAGGTAAAAGACTTCTTCAAGGAAAACTATAAAACATTGAAAAAAGAAATTGAAGATCTTAGAAGATAGAAAGATCTCCCATGCTCTTGGGTAGGCAGAATAAATATCATCAAAGCAGCCATTCTTCCAAAAGTGCTCTACAGATTCAATGCAATACCCATTAAATTACCAAGTCATTCTTCACTGACATAGAAAAATCTGTCCCTAAATTCATTTGGAACAACAAAAAACCCAGAATAGCCAAAGTAGTTCTCAGCAACAAGAACCATGCAGGAGGCATCACAATACCTGACTTCAAACTATACTACAAAGCCATAGTAATAAAAACAGCACGGTATTGGCACAAACACAGATACATAGACCAATGGAGCAGAATAGAAGACTCCGAAACAAACCCACACACCTACAGCTAATTGATTTTTGACAAAGGGGCTAAAAACACCCACTGGAAAAAAGATAGCCTCTTCAACAAATGGTGCTGGCAAAACTGGCTAACCATATGCAGAAAAATAGAAATAAACCCCACTTTCTCACTTTATACAAGAGTCAATATAAGATGGATCAAAGACCTAGAAATCAGACCAGAGATCTTGCAGCTACTCGAAGAGGGTATAGGACCAACACTTCAACACACAGGCACAGGTAAAGACTTCCTCAAGCCGGGCGTGGTGGCGCACGCTTGTAATCCCAGTACTTTGGGAGGCGGAGACCGGAGGATCCGGGTTCATGGCCAGCCTCAGCTCTCTCGCTCTCTCACTCTCCCTGTCTCTCTCTCTATCTCTCTTTCTCTCTCTCTCTTTCACTCTCCTTATTGAAGCCCTCGGCAACTTTGTGAGACCCGGTTTCAAAATAAAGTATAAAAAAATAGGGCCGGGGGTATAGCGTGGAGGTAGAATGCCGCTGCATTCAATCCCCAGTACCGCAAAAAAAAAAAAAAAGACTTCCTCAACAAGACCACAAAGGCACAGGAAACTAAAATGAGGATCAATATGTGGGATTGCATTAAACTAAAGAGCTTTTGTGCAGCAAAGGAAACAATCAAGAACCTCAACAGAGAGCCGACAGAATGGGAGAAGATTTTTGCCAGCTACTCCTCTGATACAGGACTAATATCTAGAATATACAGAGAACTTAAAAAAATCACCATTAAAAAAACAAATAATCCAATCAAAAAATGGGCAAGTGAACTAAATAGATACTTCACAGAAGAAGAAATACAAATGGTCAACAAATGTATGAAAAAATGTTCAACATCATTAGCAATCAGAGAGATGCAAATCAAAACTACCCTGAGATTTCACCTAACCCCAATTAGAATGGCAATCATTAAAAACACAAACAACAACAAGTGCTGGCGAGGATGTGGAGAAGCAGGAACTCTAATACACTGCTGGTGGGATTGCAAATTAGTGCAACCACTTTGGAAAACAGTGTGGAGGATCCTCAGAAGAATGGGAATGAACCTACCATATGACCCAGCAATACCACTTCTAGGCATCTACCCAAAAGAAA
>PVJS01024250.1:0-28856 GCA_004027185.1 Glis glis
TCTCACAAAGTTGTGGAGGGCCTCACTAAGTAGAGAGAGAGAGAGAGAGAGAGAGAGAGAGAGAGACTAAGTAGAGAGAGAGAGAGAGAAAGAGAGAGAGATACAGGGAGAGAGATAGAGCGAGAGAGCTGAGGCTGGCCGCGAACCCGGATCCTCCAGTCTCCGCCTCCCAAAGTACTGGGATTACAAACGTGCGCCACCACGCCCGGCCAAATAACTCTTAATGACAGCTTGGCTAACAGGTGCTTGGCTACTGTTGATCAATATTATTTCTTCTTGGTCTTCTCTTTTGAGAAACCCATATTTCTTTAGTCTTTCCTTATGGGGATTATTTTCAATTCTAACTTCCTTTGAGTCTTCATTCTTCTGAATACTTGTAGTAGTTTTTTGTACCTCTCTTAAAGCACTCAGCTCATGGGATAGTTGGTTTTAACCAGTTATTCAATGAGATGATAATCTAGTTATTGCCGTGAAGGCATTTTGTAGAAGAGGCTAACATCTACAATCAGTTGACTTTGAGTAAAGGAGATTACCCTAGATAATATGGGTGGGCCTCACCTAGCTAGTTGAAGGCCTTCAGAACAAAAATTGGAGGTTCTTGGAAAAGAGGAACTTCTGCCTCGAGACTGCTGCACCAACTCCTGCCTGAGTTTTGAGCCTGCAGGCCTACCCTATAAACTGAATTATTTTCCAGCTTCTGCAACCGTGTGAGCTAACTCCTTAAAATAAATCATATATCCCTCTATAGGCCCCTGATTCTGTTTTTCTAAAACCCTGATTGTTATATCCCATTTTCCCATTATTTAAACATTTTTCATGAAAATTTTGGTTACACACATTTGCCCTTCAGGACAGGAAGTTCCTGGAGGGCAGGGTACATTTTGCAGATCTCTTTGTATCTGTTTCAGTTAGTTCCTAGGGCTCTCTCTGCTCCATGATAGATCCTAGGTCAAAACTTTGCCCCATATGTAAGTTCTGCTTAACCTTTTCCATGTGGGTCTGTAAAGTGTTTAAAATTTTTTTATCTCAGTTGCCAATGTTTTAAAAAAGGACTATTTCTTATAAGAATTTGGGGACTGGAAATCTCTTATAAAAATCTGTAGATTTGGAAACATGGGGTCCGTATTTCTTCCTGACAACAATTAGATGGGATTTCATGGGGGCTGTTTTCCCAGGCAGACCTGCTGTCCATGCCTGACTCTGGATAGATATTTGTATCTGCCAACCCTCTCTGTGTGTTTGTTTGTTTGTTTGTTTGTTTGTTTGTTTGTTTGTTTGTGGGACTGGGAATCAAACCCAGGGCCTCATGCATGCTAGGGCAAGTGTTTGTTAAGTAGAAAGGGATGAGTGAATGAGAGAGTCAGTTAAATTGGTATTATTTTTATTGGAATATCCAGTTTTCTTTTCAAGTTATGGTAGCCCAACTATTTGAGAGCCTGATAGATATTATCTATATATGTACATATGTATATATAAATATTTAAGTAAACTAATCAAATTATTCTCAACTTGAATTACTTATAACATAAATATTTCATTTGCTGTGGTTTGGATAAGTGTCCCCAAAGGCCCATGTATTCAAGGCTTGGACGCCAGCCTGTGGTGGGGGAGGTGGTGGAACTTTTAGGAGGTAGGGCCTAGTGGGAGGAAGTGAGGTTATTGGGGGCGTGCCCTTGAAGGGGATATGGGGACTCCAACCCCTTCCTCTCTCTCTGTCTTTGATTCCTGGCTGCCATGAGGTGACTAGCTTCCTCCACCACCCACTTCCATGATGTTTTGCCTCACCTCAGACCCAAAAGCAACAGGATCAACTGATCATTAACTGGACCCTCTGGAACCATGAGCCAAAACAAACCTTTTCTCCTTTTAAGTTGATTACCTCAGGTATTTTGTCACAGTGATAGAAAGCTGATTAATACATCATGAAATAACCTTAATTTCTATACTGTCTGAATTCCAGAGGGGAGAAATGAATACTAGAGGAAAGGGCCTTGAATGTAAAATTCCAGAAATGACAGGTTGTGACAGTGGGTTGGCCCAAGTCCTCTGAATGAAGCCAGGATCTTGACTGGAATGAACTATTCAAGGAAAGCACACATGCATTTTTTACGATATTAAAATTACTGTAAAAACAGAGCTGCTTATCCCAGTTAGACAACTCTTTTAAGTATAATTTTTAATTGACACACATTATACATATGTATGGGGTACAGTATGATTTTTCAATACATGTATACATTATAAAATGATCAAATTAGGGTAATTAGCATATGCATCACCTTAAACATTTATCATTTAGAACATTCCAAATCCTTTCTTCTCGCTAGCTATTTTAAAATGTACAATGTAATATTTGACTGTAGTCACCCTACTGTGCAAGAGAGTACCAGAAATCAACCCTCTTATCTAACTGTGACTTATACTCATTAATGAATCCCTCTGCACTCACCCACCCCTGATTGGCAACTTTTGATCAAGTGACGTTAGGCTCATTACTGGGAGCCTGTTCCCCTCACCTGTTGGGGGCCTCTGGGATAGAACTGGAAGAGAAAGAAGTGAGTTAACAAAGAGAAGCTGAGAAAAGAGTCCAAAGGGCTTTACTGACCATCTTATGGGATATATAGAGATGTGTAATGGTGGCACTAATATTACTTATTAAATGATGGAATCAATGGGTTTGTTTTAAAAGAAGTTATAAGCCAGGCATGGTGGCACACGCCTGTAATCCCAGTTCTTGGGAGGCTGAGACAGGGAGGATTGCAGGTTCCAGACTAGCCTCAGCAACTTAGCAAGACTCTCAGCAACCTAGCGAGACCCTGTTTCAAAATTTAAAAAATAAAATAAAATAAAATAGGGCTGGGGGTGTAGTTTGGAGGTAGAATGCCTTTGGGTTCAATTCCTGGTAACACACATACACACACACACACACACACACACACACACACACCAAATAAAAAAAACCACACCCCTCCCAAAAAGAAATTATAGTTAAGTGTCCCTGGCTGTTCCCCTGTAGGAGAAGGAAGACTCCTTCTACCCTCTGAGGGTTCCATTACTGAGTCTATAAAATAATTGTCAATAGGCAGATCAACAGAAGAACAGGTAGACACATTTATTACAAGCATTGGGGGGGGCATCACAGGAAAGAAAAGTGGATATCCCCCAAACTCTGAGATTTAGGAGTTTTTATATCTCTTCACAGGGGACAGGGGAGGAGACGTAGGCATCTTAGGAGGGAGTAAATGATGTTTAAGGAAAAGGAACAGGCCCTTAGAGCAAGAGGTGATAGTTTGTGACAAAGTTTGACTGGGTGTGGCACTGACTTCTAGTGTCCTCTCCTGTGACCAGTGTGACTAGATTTTTGAGAATGAATTCCTTTTGGGGGATCTATCTTTAGGCAGATAGGGGAGTGGCGCATCTGCAGATGGCTTCCCCCATCTCCTCAGCTCTGCCATTTCGTCCATGCCCCTGCGGCACACCACCGTCTCTTTGCACGCAGGATCCCACAGCATACAGTAGGCCAGCATTGTCTGAGGATGAACCCCTGGTGGGGGACGGGGCATAAACACCCCAATCCCTCACCGTGGGTGGGTAGACGTAGCTCCCGGGCACATATTTTGCACTGTTCTTTAACATCTCCCAGCAGGATGGAGCTCCGGTTCTCCACAGTGGTAACAGGCTCCACAACACGCTCTTTAATGTCCTCCTTCCATCCCCGGTTTCACTTTACTCTTCTGGTGTTTTGGGGGACCCCCTCCCAAACTAGGAGTTTGCCCTTGAATCCTTGTCTCAGGTAAGGCTTCTGGGGAACCCACACCGAAATCGTATCTATTCTCCAAAAGTTTCTCCTTTGGAGAAAAACCATCTGTTTGTGTTCATTCATTGGCTCATTGTTGCTTTCAAAAAATATTCATCGAGTGCCTTTTTAGTGCAAAACCATTGAGCCAGCTGCTGGAAAGACAGGAGTGAGCAGACACAGGCTCTGCCCCCACAGCAGACTGTCCTGCAGAAATACAAGGGGAAGCACGTGTGCAGTTAAAATTTTCCTATTAGCCAGATTGGGGAGGAAAAAAAAACCCCAAAAACCAGCGTGCCTCAAATATTATTATATTGATTTGCGCGGAATCTTGGAAGCCCAGTGTTCATTTTACATTTGCATCTCTGCTCAGTTTGAACTACGATAGTTCAAGTGTTCACGGTCACTAAAGGCTCTGTATAGAACAGTGCAGCTCTTGAAATTTGTAATTTAAAGCCGGGCGTGGTGGCTCATGCTTGTAATCCCAGTACTTTGGGAGGCGGAGACCGGAGGATCCGGGTTCAGCTCTCTCTCTCTCTCTCTCCTTAGTGAGGCCCTCTGCAACTTTGTGAGACCCGGTTTCAAAATAAAGTATAAAAAAAATAGGGCCAGGGGTGTGGCGTGGAGGTAGAACACCCCTGAGTTTGATCCCCGGTACCACAAAAAAAAAAAAAAAAGAAAGGAGTCCAAGGTTCACGGGACCAGGAGAGAGCCTGGGCCTTGTGCTTGCACCAAGTCCCCAGGTGGTCAGGATATGCACCAAAGTCTTGACAACTGCTGCCCCGCCTCACCCCAGACCTGATCTTCTTGCTTGCAGTTCTTCAGAGAAGGCTGCTCCTCTTCAACTTGTTTGCACCTTGCAGATACTTAAGGAATTAAAGAAAATATGGAGTTGTAGGTCTCATTTCAGAAATTGCACCTTGGAGATGCCTAAGGAATTTTGAAAATGTTGATGCATGGTTCTCATCTCAGAAATAAATCCTAAGTAAGTGGTTAGAAGTGAAGCCTGTATATCGAGACATTTCAAATCCCCCCGGGTGATTATAAGGTAAAAGCAAAATTGAGAACCACTGACTGATCTAAATTATGGTGGGAAACAAGACAGCACATACTTCAGGTGTCCAGTTTTGTAAACATATTATCTATTTGTATGGCTACCACAGTGAAGAATCTTGAAGGACGCAGACAAATAGCTCATCCCTGCAGACATGAGTATAAACATTCTTAGGCCATTTTTACTTATATATTTATTTTCTGATTTTTTCTTTTTCTGTGTGTGTGTATGTTGAGTGCTGGGGATTGAACCCAGGGACGTTCTAACTCTGAGCTACATCCCCAGCCCTATTTTATTTTTTTATTTTGAAATTGTGTCTCATGAAGTTGCTGAGGTGTCGAGGCTGGCTTCAAACCTGAGACCCTCCTGTTTCAGCCTCCCAAGTACTGGGATTCCAGTTGTGCGCCATCCCGCACCCAGCTTTTTCTGATTTTTCTTAATAAGAGTGCATGGCATTCGGAATGCAAGATAATAAAACTCGATTGAAGAAACGATAAAAGAGTAGGATCTAGGTATTTTTTGGAGTTTTTGTTTAGGTTTTGCTTCTAGTTTTCCTCCTGTTAGGCCTACATCTTGGTAATGCTTTCCTGTACAACTTGGCCTTGGATTGAATGGTACCACCTTTGTTTCCTAGAAGACGGGGCCAGACATCTGCGTGGGTCTTACTATTCTCCTTCCTGGACCCCAGTCAGGTGGGCCTTACATTTGAGGCCCTGGAAATACTGAACACCTGTGTGTTTGTTTGCACTGATACTTTTTGCTGAGTTTGGGCTACTGATAATGGGGAAAACAAAACAACAACAGAAATCCTGAAAGGCCAAGCCAGGCATAAACCAACTTGCATTTAAATTAAATATCTAATGACTTTAAGGCTCTAAACATTGCTTGTCTCTTAAATCAGCTGTGTTTACATCTGAGTGGTCAGATTCAGAGGTGCTAAATTTTGTTGTTTCTATAGCTAATCCCGGACGCTCGCCATTGATTTGAGCACATTTGGGAGAGGCCAACTCTATATTGCTGGAAATGAGTCAGGGCTACTATTTCAGCTGTGGATAACGCGTAGAGTTTATGGAAATCACTGAAAGGAAGTTAAGTTTAAACTGTTGCTAACTTTTAAAAAGCTGTCCTAACAGTGATTTGGTCTGGTCTTAAAGAAATGACAAATTCAAGCCTGAGGAAGAGCTGTTTTCTTGTTGTTTTGTTCTTTTCTGGTACTGGGGATTGAACCCAGGGGCATTCTACCTCTGAGCTACACCCCCAGCCCTATTTTATTTTGAAACAGGGTCTCACTAAATTACCTCGAGGCATACTGGCCTCGAATCTGGGATCCTTCTGTCTCAGCCTCCCAAGTACTGGGATTATAGGCGTGTGCAACTGAGCCCAGAACAAGGCTTGTTTGTTTTTTGTGTCTTTCTCGGTTTTCAAATTCAGGTTTATGGGTTGTGCTTTGCATTTATTTCTTTATTTTTATTTTTTCTAGTGCGGGGAATTCAACCCAGGGCCTCATACATGCTAGGTAAGTAAGTGCTCTACTACTGAGCTACATCCCATGATTTGCATTTCTTTCCCAGTGTGAACTTGACCTGAAAAGACATAGCCTTTAGAGCAGTCAGATGCTAAACTTTCAGTGCCACACACACTGGTTTTATTCTCCCTAACAGGTTTTCGCTTCGGAATAGAACATGACAAGGAAATGCACGTAGCCAAGATCCTAACTTGAGCCCATGCCAAGATTCTGACTTGCCTGGACTTGTCTGATGAGCTGGAGGCAGGTTGATAAGAGGTGGTTTGCATGAACTGATTTGCATCAAGCCTGTGTTTTTGGTAAGAAAGGTAAGGGCTGATTATCAGAAGCCTGGAGAGAGGGGTGTAGGGCGGGTATTTGGGTGCACGGTCTCTGGTCTCTACCTGGCTAGCTCTGGCTGTACTCTGGTGCAAACTCAGCTTCTTTAAAGCTCCAGGTGACAAAATGTGGCCGAGAGTCAGTGTTGCTCTGTGGTGCTCTTAGGAGCACCTGAGGCAGACCTTGTAATGGCCTTTCCCTCCCTTGGAGGACACTGGCTGCAAGGGTGAGGACTAAGCGTTGGGAAAGGGGCCGAGCAGAGAGGAAGCGCACATGGGTGCACCTTGGGCGCACCTCCTTGCAGAAGGTGGCTGAGGATCAGGTGTGGGATTCCACAGGAAATGACAGTGGGGACTCCCAGATACAACTTGTGACACTTTTCAGTGGTCATGAATGTGCGCTTTCCCCATTCACCCGGCTCCGTCTGTACTTGTCTCCTTTGTTATAGGCAAACTTCAACTGGAATCACTCAGTTCAGAAACGCTGGCTTACATTAGTGGCAGAAACTCTTCTTTAGCCGAATAGCTTCCTTGGTGGTGAGGAGACTCTGCAAAGCATTATTTCTAGTAATGTCTTTGATTCGTAGAAAGCTTTTTAGAAATCTTGTATTAGGACATAATAATAAACAAGCAATTGTTTAGATTTCCACACAGGAAATGCTCTTGGCCAGCAATCACTCACGGGAAATTTTCAGAAATGCACATGATGCTCAAAGAGGTGTGGTTTCGGGAATACCTTGTAATTAGTTTGAATCTCTTACCAAACAGCAGCGCAGGTCTGTAATTTTTATGTAAACTCTACTCACTGTTTGATTCATATTATGTTCCCCCCCAAGATTTGTCATCCATTAAGAAAGCCAAAATCTTTGTTAGCTATACAAAATAGACACAAATAGACGACATTGCTGGAGGGGAAAGCCAGTTTGCACAGTGGGGTGGGATGTCTGGGTGGTTAAACATAGAGTCACAAGTCAGTTTCTCTGCTCACTCACTGTGTGAACTTCCCTCTTCTGAACCTGGCCCTCCTTTCTTGTAAAATGAGGAGGTGAAGTCCAGGCTCATGTTCAGTCGCTATTTGTCAAGGAACAGCTTCTTGCCAGGTGATTCCATGAACCTTCCCCAACCTAATCACTTCCACTTCCTAAAGAACTATCTGATTTCCAAGGTCCATTTCAAGCCTAATAGGTTTATATGTCTAGGAACTCATGTTCCAAATTCTTCCATTAAGATGTTTACCTGATGTACAACAAAAATAGAACTAGTTCTATTGTTTTCCCTGATTTCAACTTGTGGGTTATAAATATTCGTAGAACACAGAATTTATAAAATAAAAATCACTTGCACGTGTATCTCTCAGCAATAACCACAGCCCATATTTTGGTATATGAGTGTCTGGATGTGTTTCTGTGGAAACCCATACACAATTATTTTTCCTAGGGTATTTCCAGAAGACTTGTAAATCCTTATCTTTTTCCCCTCCTGATGTACTGTGGTTATCTTTCCATGTCAGTATGATAGCTTTTCATGTCAAGAATACAGATCTACCACATCATTTTCAATGGCCTTAGAACATTCTCTTACACGGGGAAGTCGTCATTATATAACTATCATCTGTGGATGGACGTCGAGTTTGGTTCCATTATATGTGTGTGTGTGTGTGTGTGTGTGTGTGTGTGTGTGTGTGTGTTTGTGTGTGTGTGTACACAAAGCTAAAATGAATATCTTTGTATATCCAGCTTTGTGAATATATATCCCTAGTTCTCCATTATTCTTCCCCCTTCAAGTTGATTCCTGCAAGTACAAATCCTGGTTCAAAATATATCCAGGAAAGTTGTATCAATTTACATTCTTACCATATCATATAAAATTATCCATTTCTCTATAAACACTGGTTATATTGGCATTAATCATTCCTGTAAATTTTTTATCACTCAGCAGGCAAAAGATGGCATCATATTTTATTTTTATTTCTTTGACCATAGGCAAGATTGCACATGGTTTTCTTTTCTTTTCTTCTTCTCTTCTCTTTTCTTTTTTCTTTTCTTTTCTTTTTATTTTCTTTCTCAGTACTGGGAATTGAACCCAAAGTCTCGCACACATTAGGCAGGCACACTACCACGGAACTATGTCCTTAGTCCCCCTTTTTAAAATTTTAGTTCTGAGATAGGGTCTCACTAAATTGACCAGACTGACCTTGAACTTATAATCCTCTTGCTTCAACAGGAGGCAGGAATGAAAAGACTGTAAGTGTGTGCCACTATACCTGGCTAAGATTGTACATACATTTATATGCTTACTGGCCATTTTACTTTTTCACTGTGTAAACTACCCATCCATATCTTTCCCCCATCTATTGAAATGTGTACTAGTCTATTTTGCATCACTATAATGAAATACCTCAGTATGGGCCACTTAATAAAGAAAATAGGTTTATTTAGTGTGCAGTTCTGATGTTCAAAGGCCCATATCTAATAGTGGCCTTCTTGCTGGCAGAATCCTGGGGCAGTGCAGGATATTCCATGCTAAGAGATAGGGAGTTGTGCATGTGTTCCCCTCTGGTCTCTCTCTGTTCTTATAAAGATACCCATATTCAATCAAGAGGCTCTACCTTGAGGACCCTACTTAGTTCTAATCATCTCCCAAAGGTTTTACTTAAATATCATAGCTAGATCAATCTTCCACACTCTTAATATCTCACAAGGAGGATTTAATTTCAACATATGAACCCATGGAGGATACACTCAGAACAAATCTAAACTATAGCTGAATATTTTATATATACATATGTATATATATATATATTTTTTTCTTATTGTTTTGTAAAGACTCCTTTTATTTTAAGGATATTCTGTGAGTTCTAATACAAACCATGCACCTTTATCAAATTACTCTCATTTTAAATTAATGTTTGACTTATCCATTAGTATATCACTTATGATATGTTGGGAAGAGTAGACTGCTATACGGAGAAGGTCAAACCATATTCTATGGTAAATTAATTTGTTTTCAAATTCCACATTTTTTTCCTTTCTTTTTTTTTGGTAATGGGGGTTGAACTCAGGGGTATTCTACCTCTGAGCTATACCCCTGGTCCTTTTTACTTTTTTTTTTTTAAACAGGGTCTCCCTAGGTTGCTGAGTGTCTCACTAAGTTCCTGAGGCTGGCCTTGAACCTGCAATCCTCCTGTCTCAGCCTCCCAAGTACTGGTATTACAGGCATGCACTACCACGCCCAGCTAAATTCCACATTTTTCTCTATTCCTTTCATTTCCACTCTCCATGTAGAACCCTTTCCTAAGCTACCATCTCCCACTTCAGCTCCTCAAAAGTGAGCCTATTAAGGTGCTCAGTGATTAGAGAATTTGAACATTTTGAAAGAGAAGTGGGTGGTGATGGCACGTTATTGAAACTTGAAAGAAAGCCAGTGTGATATAATTTTACATTGGGAGCTGATCGCTATGGCAACAAAGAACAGATTTTGAAAAATAAGGTTCAGTATAATAGAATTAGGAGAGAAAATTGATTAGAAAAAAGACTATCTTTTGTTTTACATTCAACTTGTTTATTTTATGTACCAAAACTCTACATGAGCACCCAAGAAATATATTTCTGCTTTCAAAAGCAAACACATTTTAATTATGTTTACATGGTATGAAGCTACAAGAAGGAAGTGCTTGTGAACTAATATTGCTTTTGTTTACAATAATAGTGACAAGATCTCTTTGGAGTCTTTTATTTGAGAAGAAATAGTTTAACTTAAAATATATACATAGCTTTGAATTCTTCTTTTTTAACTTAATGCTTTCATCCATTTATTCACTCAACCAACAAGTATTCATTGAGCCAATGTGTTCGGAATGAAGTATACAATGTTGAGTAACCTCAGACCTGGTCCTAGTCTCAGAGCTGAAATTCTGTAGGAGATATGTTTCCATATCCTTAAATATTTTTTAAACCATTAATTCAGTTGTACCTATTATGCCAGTGTATGTATATGTTATCATTTATTTAATTACCTTACTATTGCTTGACATTTAAACTAATTTTGATTTTTTATTATAATAAATGATTAAGTGATGAGCATGTTTGCACATTAACCCAAGTTTCTGGGTATTTCCTTAAGATTGTTTCCTACAAAGAAATTATTAGCTTAAAATACTTAAACCTCTTTTTTTTTTTAAAAAAAGACATCACACTCTAAATGATAAAATCACAGTCTTCCTTTCCAGTGAAAATGCATCTCATCAACACTGTTTCTAGAAATGTTACATGAGTAGGATAGGGCAACAAATTTCTTCTTGTTCTTTTATCTGTTGTTGTTGTTGTTGTTGTTGTTGTTCTTCTTCTTCTTCTTCTTCTTCTTCTTCTTCCTCTTCCTCTTCTTCTTCTTCTTGGTGGTACTGGGGATTAAACTCAGGGGTATTCTACCTGAGTTACACCCCCAGCCCTATTTTATTTTTATTTTGAAACAGTGTCTTGCTAGGTTGATGAAAGTCTCACTATTTGCTGAGGCTGTACTTGAACCTGTGATCCTCCTGTCTCAGCCTCCAGTGTCTTCTAAAGTACCTGTGAAGAGTAGAATTTTGCTTTAGAAATCATACCAAAGTTTAACAAAATGTCAGAATTCAATGTTACTCAATGAATAGAGCCTTTGTAGAGAATGTCATCTTCGATAAGAAAGAAAAGATCTATGCATTAAGTTGGGTTTGAGGGAAAAATATGACCCAGTTTTGAAGTGAATTTATGTTCAGGAGATCAGCGCTAGAGGTCAATAGATAAACTAAGTGTCAGAGTCTAAGGGTCTGAGAAGCCAGTTATGAATTGACAGACTTATTGGTATATTATCACTCATTATATAATTCCCTGTGACCATGATGGCTGCCCCAGCAAGAATGGGCTACCCCAATGGGACATGGTGGTACACGCTTGTAATCCCAGTACTTGGGAGGCTAAAACAGGAGGATCACAGGCTTGAGGCCAGCCTCAGCAACTCTGTGAGACCCTGTTTCAAAAAACTAGGGCTGAGGGTATAGCTCGGAGGTAGAATGCCCCTGGGTTCAATTCTTAGTCACACACATACACACACACACACACACACACATACACACATACACACGAATGGGATACCCCATTTTTACCCCAGGAAGACTCTCATTCCTTTTGCCCATTCCATCATTTTCTAGAATAAAGAGTATTCATAATGGAACATGCTCCACTTGTTTACATTGATTTGTTAACATTTCAATTGCATTTTACCAATCATTAGACCCAGCAACATAATATTCTACAGAATTTGCATTTGCAAGAGCCAAAATTATAGATACCACTATTTTTTTTGGCTTGGCTCATAACAGAACTCCCCAGGGAATATGTCTTTTCTTTTTTTTTTTGTATTACCTCCGAGGTTCCTACCTTCCCTCCTTTCTTCCTTCTTTCCTTCCTACTTTTCTTCCTCTTTCTTTCTGAATCAGGGTCTTGCTAAGTAGCTGAGGCTGGCCTTGAGACTGCGATCTCCTGTCTCAGCCTCCCAAGTACAGGGATTACAGGTGTGCACTACTGCGCCCAGCTGGGAATATTTCGTAATTGCCCCACTTCTCTCTGAAGATGAAATAAGAAGAAAAATTCTCCATGTCAGAAGCCTGTGGTTCTTGTCTTGGGTGTGCATTTGTGTGTCCTAAAGCAAGTCACTTACTCTTTCTGTATCTGACTTTTCTCACTTATAAAATGAGGGAGCTGGAGCGTGGAGTGGTGGTGCACACCTGTAATCCCAGTACTTGGGAAGCTGAGACAGGAGGATCACAGGTTCGAAGCCAACCTCAGCAACTTAGCCAGACCCTCTTTCCAAATAAAGAACAAAATAGGGCTGGGGGGGTAGTTTAGGAGTAGAATGCCCCTAGATTCAATCCCCAGAAACACACACACACACACACACACACACACACACACACACACACACACTTGGAGTAGACACCAGTGGTATCCAGTGGTCCCTTTTCCCCTCCTTATCTCCCTAGAACACACACGCATCCACACACACAGAGTTTATTCCATTTTTATTTATTACCATCTGTAATCTTGTAAAAGGTTTTAAGAATCGAATCTGTGCAAGTGCCACTTCTGAATGTTGTCCATTCAGAACTGAAAAGTAAATTCCCAGGCAGATGTGGTGGCACACACCTGTAATCCCAGTACTTGGGAGGCTGAGACAGGAGGATCACAGGCCAGCCTCAGCAACTTAGTGAGACCCCGTTTCAAAATAAGAAATAAAATAGGGCTGGGGGTGTAGGTCAGAAGTAGAATGCCCCTGGGTTCAATCCCCAGTACCAAAAAAAAAAAAAAAGGAAACTCTCTGTGAAAGAATGCCATCTCCTCCTTCCCATCTTCATCCTTCTTCCTTTCCTGGCCCTCCTTTCTGTTCTGCTCCTGTCCTTCTTCACTCCCTGCCTCCTTTTCCTCATCTCCCTGTGCTTCTCTTCCTCTTCATCCTGTTCACATGGCTGACAGTTCCCTAATACGGCTTTGCCATAGTTTTACTTAAAGTTAGGTGCCTAAAAAGGGCAGAGCAGAGTAACCTCAGATTAATCATTTGATTATTTTGGGCTTTCAGTTTTCTCCTGTTTTCCTTTTCAGCCTAAACTCTACGACTCCCTTAGATGTGCCAACTAAAACCAATCTCTTTGCCCTCTCTGGCATGTACCTTACATGTTTCTTCCTGCAACCTGGAGCTCCAGCCCCTCCCCAGTGTTGCAGTCAGCCCTTCCCACTTCTTGAAATCCACGCTCTGAGGCCCAGTTCACACCGGCTTCCTTTAGCAAGCAAGCCTTGGTACTCCTTGCGGGTCAAGACCACTTTGCCATTTCAAACAACCACAAACCCCCGTTCCTTCCCATCTCTAGCTTCAAACTCATATCAAGAATAGAAAAAAAAATCAAAATATTAAATGCATAAATAAATAAGAAAGGCAGGTCTCTCGCCAAAAACAAGATCTTTCTAGAGCAGAAAATAGGACAGAAACGCAGAGCAATGAGCAGGCCTAAAACTACAAGCCAGCTGGTGTTTCTGGGTATGAGAGAATAGTGCAAGTTCTGTGGGATAATTGGGACCAAAATACCCCATAAAAGTGGGAGACCAAATCAGGCACATTGCCTGAAACTGGAGAATTCCACCAATCCCTGGCCACGAACAGAGACTGAAGGAAGTGCAGGGCTTAGGACACTGTGAACCATGGTGTGAGGAGCGAGGGGTCACAACCTTACTCTTTAAAGGGCTCCATGGTTGGTGGAAGCTGCGATATCCTCCATGCCACCTTAATGCAGGGGCCCTGAGAGTCTCACATAAGATCTGGTTCACACTGGATACACAGAGATGCCTTGTGGAGAAAAACGATAACACTCGACAACAAAGCTCAACAAGCTCATCAATGTGGTGAAGACTATACTCCCAAGGGAATGAAAATAATGGAGAGGCATAAAAATGGCTTCAGAATAAGAATGTTTAAAATCACCAAAGAGATGATGGAAGGAACAACATTCGTTTAAGTCTTAACAATTATTCTGAAAGGAGCGGTCATTTTTGGTTTTTGTTAATTGTGGACCTGAGTCTTAGAGACATTAAGAAACTACCTCAATGTCCCACAGCTGGAAGTAGTAGGGCCAGATTTCATACTCCAAAGCCAAGCACAAACATCAGTGTCTGTAGGGCAAACTGTCTTTCTGTGTTTAGACCATTCTGAAAGGAAAAAAACTGAACATAGCACATCTTTAAAATGACTTGGGTGTGCATAGATTTGGCTCTTATTGTATTATGAACTGAAAAATGATCATTGATTTCATAGAACCCCAACGCAGTGGATGTTTGTTTGTCGTCTATAACTTGCCTGATGCTGTGAAGGCTCTTTGGTAGTGGGGAGAAAAGCAGTAGAGTTTGCAGTCTTAACTGGGGGAAAGATTTGGACTTAAGCACCAGGTTTGTGATAACATTCAGCCAGGTGTTTTTACCCGGGAAAATTAATGGTGCAGTCAATAAGACAATCCTGATTCCAGAGGAAATAGTGGCCACTGGTGGCACTCAAGTAGGGTATTGAAGCATGTGCATGGCTGGCTAGGTTAAACCTCAAGGACAGAGAATTCCAGGGAGAAAGAAGAGCCTGCTGAAAGGAGAGAGTGCAAGGAACACTGAGCCATTTTCAGGGCCCAATGTAGGTACCCAGTAAATTTGAGAGGAGAGATAGCACTAGATAAGAGTCAGACAAGTTTATACTTATCCCTTGTTTAGCCACTATCATTTATTCCTGAAAACCCTGCTGTAAAAAGTCACAAAACAAAGAAAAATTTCCATTAATTTTAATAAGAAAAATTAGACTGTGTTTTTAATGTGCACAAAGATACCCAATTTGCACAGATAGAACCGTATATCAGCTGAACAAGGATAATTTAATATAGGTTATAAAGAATAATTTGAAGGTTAATAAATACAGCTTGGATATAGCATACTAAAGGTTTATTGTATCCTCAAAGAAGGAAGAGATGATAGATCATGGTTATTCTTGGGAATGCAGCTTGTGTTAGTCAGCTTTCTGTTACAGTGACGAAATGCTAGAGGTGATCAGCTTAGGAAGAGGAAAGGTTTATTTGGCTCACAGTTTCGGAGGTTTGAGTCTGCGGTGAGAGTACACGGTAGAGCAAAGCTGCTCACCTTATGGTGGCCAAGACAGAAGAAGAGAGACAGGAAGGAGCAAGAGTCCCAATATTCCCTACAAGGGCATACCCCCAGTGACCTAATTTCCTCCCACAATGGTTTGCCTCTTAAAGGTTCCACCACCTCCCTATAGAACCAAGCTGGAGACCAATCCTTCAATGTGTGAGCCTTTGGGGGATAGTCCACATCTAAACTATAGCACATGTTCTGTTTTCTGCCCCCATTTTTTTCCACCAATTTTTCAAACATTTTTGGGGCCCACAATTATCTGGTACTAAAACTGCACAGGAGAAGAAAGTTATAGCTCGGTCAAAAGATGTCTTGGGGACAAATGGAGACTCCATGAGACTGTCATGAAGAAGCATCTGGAAACAGATGACGCCCCCAAAGAGTGGTCGTCTGGGAGGAGGTGCTACTTCCCCGTCCTTGCTCAGGAGACCTCATAGTTCAGGATGCTGTAACGAGCTGCCACAGACCAACCCGGAGGCTAGAACAATGAACATTGATTTCTCACCTTTCAGAAGTCCAAGATCAATGTGGTGGCATATTTGATCTGGGGAGGGCTTGCTTCCTGGTATGCAAATGAGTTTTATCTTTACCCAGTAGAGAACAGAGATAGAGAACCATAAAGCAAGTTCTCATGTCCCTTCTTATAAGGGCACTAATCTCATTCATGACATCTCCACCCCCATGACCAATTATCCCTGAAGGCCTGCCTCCTAATACCCCCACCTTGAGGGTTAAGATTTCAACACATGCATTTTTTGGCAGGGAGGGCATAGGCATTCAATCTGTAACCGCATATCTAGACAAAGGAAGACATCTTGGGGCCATCCAAACATAGAACACAATCCTTAGTCTTCCCATGTGTGCATCTTTGTAAGGTAGAACAATCTAGTTGCTCTTTAGCAAATTTGGGGGTAAAACAGTTATTAGAAAACAGGAATCAGTTGTTTGGAAAATGAGCCTTTTCAGAAAGAAGGGGGGAATCTCGTGAAAATAGAAAGGAAACAAGTAGAATAGAAGAAGGAAACCAGGGGGAGGGAAAAGGGAGTGTTATAGTTTGGATTGAAAATATCTCCCAAGTTGGATGTGGTGGAACATGCCTGTAATCCCAGTACTTGGGAGCCTGGGACAGGAGGATTGCAGGTTCAAGACCAGTCTCAGCAACTTAGTGAGACTTTCACCAACCTAGTGAGATCCTGTTTTAAAAGAAGAAATAAAAAGGGCTGGGGATGTAGCTGGGAGGTAGAATGCCTCAGGGTTCAATCCCCAGTAACACACACACACACACACACACACACACACACACACACACACATATACACACGTCTTCCAAAAGCTTATGTGTTGAAAGCATGTCCCCAGTGTAGCAAGATTCAGCAGTGGGACATGGCTGGAGGAGGCAGGTCATAGAAGGTATGGTCTTGGGGACCATATACATCTGTGTTCCTCTCCTCTCTCTCTTTCTGCTTTCAGCCACCATGACGTGAGAGCTGTGCCCCTCTTCCAAGTTCCCTGCCACCACCACTGCGGTTTATGCTTCGGAGCCAGCCCTGTGGACTAAGGCCTCTGAAACTGTGAGCCCCAATAAACCTTTCTCCTCTAAGTTGTTCTTTTTTTTTTTTTTTTTTTTTGCAGTACTGGAGATTGAACCCAGGGGGCATTCTACCTCAGAGCTACACCCCCAGCCCTGATTTATTTTTTATTTTGGAACAGGGTCTTACTAAGTTGTGGAAGGCCTTGCTAAGTTGCTGAGGCTGGCCTCAAACCTGCGATCCTCCTGTCTCAGCCTCCCAAGTACTGGAATTACAAGCGTGCGCCACCACACCCGGCTCTAAGTTGTTCTTATCAGTATTTTGGTCATGGTGACAGGAAAGTTGACTACAACAGGGAGGTAATGGTGAATTAAATTGACAAAATTATGTACATGCATGTACAAATATGTAACAGTGAATCTGACTCTCATGTATAACCATAATGCATCAATAATAAATGTAAAAAAGAAAGAAAGAAAATGAGCCTTTTCAAGTCTTTGCTATGAAAATCATTAAGTGAACAGTCATTGTGAGTTAAGTCTGAAGTTAGGATGATGAAGTTGGGGTGGAGACATAGATGACACGATCAAGAAATACCTGCTTCCACCTTGTTGGCAGTCTCCACGTCTGCAGTTAATCCACCATTGTTCTTGAAAAAAACGCAGGCAGCTGTCTGTCCTTGAAGACAGCGTAGCTGTCTTTTTCCGTCAACACCTAGACCTTGGGATATTTGGATTGCAAACTATTACGCATCACATATCCATTGGGTTTGTGGTCTTATGAATAGTGTGTTACCTTTTCTTTGCATGACTTGCTTTGTCTGACTTCTGGGGCCTCACTCATCCTAACAGAAACAGCATAACAAAATGACCAAGACGAATCCATTTGTTACAACAAGGGTTGTTTGTTTGATCTTCCTGTTTGCTGTGTACACTAAGACAAATATTGACTTCACTTGTCAACTTGATACCTCCAGTGTACACATGACTAACCTCCTCGGCGGGAACGCCCGCGTTGAGTGGCTGTTAGGAATTGTTTGGGTAACTGAAGGGAGAGCTCTATGAATAATAGTTGATATTTCCCTCCTTACTTTGTTGATTTAAACAGGGTTTTGCTCACCAGAGATGTCTTTAAAATCAGTAAAGGGAAGTCTCCAAATAAAAATGCTATTTGTTGAAGCTTTCCAAATCAATATATTTTTTTTCATTAGAAAGAGAGCTAAAAAAAGGAAAGGAAAAGAAAAAGAAAGACCAAAACAAATGAATAAACATAAGAACAATATAAGAAATGAAGTCCCAACACACTGTTCTGAATTGCTTTTTGAAAAAAAATCCCACCTAGCTGGGCATAGTGGTGCATGCCTGTAATCCCAGGACTTCGCAGGCTGAGACAGGAGGATTGCAGGTTTGAGGCCAGCCTCAGCAACTTAGTGAGACCCTATTTTGAAATAAAAAATAAAACAGGGTTGGGAGTGTAGCTTGGAGGTAGATTCCCTTGGATTCAATCCCTAGCAACACACACACACACACACACACACACACACACACACACACCACACCACATCTTCCCTTTTGAGATGAAAATTTGAATTGAGAATTTTTTTTTTCCAAATGCTCAAAATCACCTTTAGTCTCCATCAAAATAAATGCAGATGTATTGTGAGGTTGGATTTCACATTTGCTGCCTAATTAAATAATAATTCTCGAAAAATGAGGGGGCTTCCCAATGTTTACTGCTGCTCACTCTATTAAGTAATTAGTTAGGTTTTCATCATTTTATTGTTGATAATAGGATTATGATAATAATTAGTTATGCAGGAGTGGTACATGAAACTTAGGGAATCATGGGCTATCCTCCCTATTGAGATGCTAAGTAGGCTTCAGGATCTACTTAAATTAACCTAATTTAGTCTGAAATAACTATGGGCAGAAGAACAATTATATCTAAAGTTTTTTGTATCTTCCTATAAATTATAGCTCGCAGTCCTAGGATCCCTTGAGATTTGCATAGTTTTCAACCTTAATATAGAACACAAATTTGGCCCTAATTTATATTCACAAAGACTCTGATTGTAGAATCCTTAATAATTAATGCATGAAAGCCAAGACCACACATGTATATTAATGGGTAGGCAATTATGTTAATGGCTAAATAACTTTCTACTACACGTTTTAATTATGCATTGTATTGGCAGGTAGCTTTTAGAAGGTGCTTTCTCAACACAAGGCTGGGACTTGTTATCTGCATTTAACAGAACGAGGAGCAAAAGGTGCTTGTAGCATTGACTTGCTCAAGGCCGCAGAAGCGAGGTGGGACCTGGAATCCACAGCCCTTGAGCTTTGGCTGTTCGCTTGGTCCTCCTGTGTTGCTTTTGATCTGTTGCCTAGGAACAGCGGTGCTTCCTTGCCCAATAGCATGATGTCTGCAGACCATGCTATTGCTGGTGTAGAGTTTTTAAATGAAACTCAGATTTTTATTAAATCAGTTCTTTGAATTCTGTACATGGGGTGGGGGGGGAGAAGCCTTAGAAGAGATCATAGTTTGAGAAGATTGAATTCTGTCAAGGTTTAAAAAATGGATTATTCTCCTAAGAACTTAATGTACTGTTGCTTTCCTCTTGGAGTTCCCACTTCTGCAGTGTTTTTAATTAATTTGTTTGTTTTTTAAGAGATGATCTCAGTATATTATAATTGAAAGGAATTTGTTTCTCCTAAGTGGAAACAGTAATAGAAGAACTTTGGAAAAAACAAAAATAACAGTGATAATAATTATTTATTAAATGCCAATATTATTTTCAAAACTACTTTTAAATATTGCCATCTTTGTTACTCAGCTTTTCATCAGCTATAATGAAATCACCAGGGCAATTAATTTGTATGGAGAAAGCTTTGGCTTTGGGCTTATGATTTTGAAATTCTCAGTCTAAGATCCCCTATAGCTTTGGGCTCTGGTGAGGGTGGCAATCTCAGCGGGTTGCATGGTGGTGGTGCAAACAGATCACCTTATGAGCCAGGCATAGTGGCGCATGCCTGTAATTCCAGTACTTGGGAGGCCGAAACAGGAGGATTCTAGGTTTGAGGCCAGCCTCAGCAATTTAGCAAGACCCTCAGGAATTTAGCAAGACCCTGTTTCAAAATAAAATAGGGCCGGGCGTGGTGGCGCACACTTGTAATCCCAGTACTTCGGGAGGCGGAGACCAGAGGATCCAAGTTAGCGGCCAGCCTCAGCTCTCTCTCTCTCTCTCTCTTTCTCTCTCTCTCTTTCTCTTTTTCCTCTCTCTCTCTCTCTCTTTCTCTACTTAGTGAGGCCCTCTGCAACTTCATGAGACCCGGTTTCAAAATAAAGTATAAAAAATAGGGCCAGGGGTGTAGCGCGGAGGTAGAACGCCCCTGGGTTCAATCCCTGGTACCAAAAAAAAAAAAAAAAAAAAAAAGAGGAAGGGCTTGTTTCTGCTCAGTCTCAGTGGTTTCACTGCATGGTTAGCTCCACTCCTTCTGGGCCTGTGGTAAGGCAGCAGGATCCTGTGGCCAAGGAGGCCGATCTCCTCATGGAGGCCAGGAAGCACGGGGAGGGATGGGAAGGGAACCGGCTTTCCATATTCCCAACTGGCACACCCATGAAGACCTAACTTCCTTCCACCAGGTCCCACCTCTGAAAGTCTCCACCTTCCAACAGCGTCATCAGCTGGAAGCCACACCTTCAACACGTGGCCTTTGGGGCACATTGAAGATCCAAACAGTAAGGCCAAGTGAGCCGATGCCAAAGTCGATACCAACCAACACGATCAGGGTGCGGCGGGTGGAAGGGGCATGTGTGAGCGGATGGAGAGACCCGAGGTGGGTGCAGAAAGATGGGGCTGCACTCAGACAGGCTTTGGGAGCCAAGGCAAGGAAGGGGGTGTGCATTTTTGTTTGCCTGGTGGTGGGAACACGTTGTTCTGGGAAGCTAATTTATGGCTGTGGCTGCCAAGTACAAACGGAGGCCCGAGAACAGTTTGAGCATGTGAAGAGGCCCATTTATGAATACATCTGATGGACGACCAAGGACGCAAGTGGGGCTCAGCCAAACAGGTGTCAAGCCTACCAGGAAGAGGCTGTGCTGGGTGCCAGAGGTGGGGACAGCAGGGAGGGCGGCGCAATCCAGCTACTCCGGGGACTGCCTGGCCATGCCTGCCAGTCCAGCAGCCTCCACCACCCATTCACAGAGGAATCAGCTCCCAGGGTAACTCAGAGAGGGCTGTCTCCAGACTGCTGGGTGCTAGCAGGGTGTCAGGGGCCAGGTGCTCACTGAGTCCTCTCGGTCTCCCATATACTTAGGCTCCACACCTGCGGATTCAACCAATTGAGGATCATAAATATTCAGAAAAAACTGCATCTATACTAAACATGTCCAGACTTCCCCCCTTGTCGTTATTCTCTAAACAATACAGTATAACAAGCATTTACATAGTGTTTACATTGCAGTAGGTATTATGAGTAATACCTAGAGATGATTTATAATGAATCTAGAGATAATTTATAGTATATGGATGTGAGTAGGTTATATGCAAATACTGCATCGTTTTTATCAATTTGACTCTTTTTTTGTATGTATGTGGTGCTGGGGATCAAACCTAGGGTTTTGCACATACTAGGCAAGAGTTCTGCCATTGAGTTCTATGCCCCCTGCACTAAGTTTTTTTTCCCCTTCAGTGTTGGAGACTGAACCCAGGGACACTCTACCACTGAGCTATATCCCCAGCCCCTATCCCCTTTTTAATTTTTGAGACAGGTCTTGTTAAGTTGCCCCTGTTGGCCTCAAACTTGTGATCCTCCTACCTCAGACTCCTGAGTCACTGGGATTACAGGTGTGTTCCACTACCTTTCTCTGTTCTTTTATTTATTTTAAAAACTTTTTGGATTTATTTTTTGGTATAGGGGCTTAAACCTAGGAACATTCTACCTCTAGGGTACACCACCAGCCTTTTTTATTTTGAAACAGGGTCTTGCTAAGTTGCCAAGGGTCTTACTAAGTTGCTGAGGCTGGCCTCAAACCTATGATCCTCTTGTCTCAGCCTCCCAAGTACTGGGATTAAAGGCATGTGCCACCACACCTGGTTAAGAAAATGTAGTCTTTTAACAAACCTATTGCTGCTTGAGCATGACCGAGTTCTATTAGGAAGAGGAGAATATTAATATTGCATAGGAAACTAGTGGTCTCTGCCACAGACCAGCCCATCCCATTCCAGTCTTTCATGTCCCTCCTTACTCTGTTAGCAAAAGTTTCCTGTCTTTGATTCTCAGCAGTTTTCCTTGGGGAAAAAAAAATGGGGGGAGGGGTGGTGGCGCTAATGAAATGGAGATGTTTCCTCTTTTAGGGTTCTTATCCAGTGGATTTTGACAAATGAAGTCCAAGGACCAGTGAAGGGTATTGATATATGAAAGTTTATTTTAAGTCAGGGAAAGATAGATGACAAAGCAGCTCCCCCCACACCAAGGAGGGGGCTCCTGGAAAGAGAGTGACCATGAAGCTCTTGGGAAGTGAGCTTTTAGAACTTCCTGAGGGTTTCTATCTGTTCCTTTATGATTGGTTAGAATTGGGTTTGGGGCAACCAATGACTTTGGCATAATTTTGATCCTTAATTTGAATGATTATCTGTGGGCTGGGCAGGGCCCTGATTTCCCTGCACCCATCAGCCTCTCACCTTCTTGTTTATCTCCCCAACCTCACAGAAGGGGTAAGCAGATGGCCTTGTCCTTTCTGTGCCCAGGTCCTCTGCCCTGCCTCACTAATATGATAGTGGCTGGGAGGGCTTAATATGTAATATAAAAAGTTTACTTTATCAAGTTAGTGAGACCCTGTTTCAAAATAAAAAGTGCCAGGGGTATGGCTCAGAGGTAGAATGTCTCTGGGTTTAATCCTCAGTACCCCCCAAAAAAAAGATTGCTTCAGGGATGAACCTTTACGGGCATCATTTCAGGTATTTATGGCAATCCAAAGATAAAAGGAGGAGAAGCGATGTATTAGGCAAATATGTTTTACATGTAGAAAATCCCACTGATGTCACTCCTGCCAAGGCTCATGGACTTGCTTCTTCCTCGGCCTTCCTTTGATTTTCAGAACTGGCTTAAACGATGCCACCTCACCTCCAAGCTTCAGGCTGCTCCAACTTCCACATCAGAGAGTCTTAACCCTGGCTGTACATGAGAATCAAAACAGCCCTCTCTCCAAAATATATGAATCTGGGCCCCATCATAATCTCCAAGGTTGTATTATCATCATACGTATTTTGAGAAACACGGTTCATCCTGGCGGGTACTCAGTGTTGAGAATGATTGCTTTAGACATTTCTGATTTCTGTGGAATGTTTTTTAATGCATCAGACTCATCACAAAAAATAACAAATGGGTGGGGCTGAAGATGTAGGTCAGTGGTAGAGTGCATATTTAGCATGCTCTGGAGGCCGTGGGTTCAATCCCCAGCACCACAAAAAGGAGACATATTTAGCATTGAGAATGCCTCCCACCCAACCTCAATCCGACTAGGGAAGCAGTGCCTGCTCGAATATGGAATATCTGGAATTCTCCATCAGTAACTGGATCCCAGAGCTCTGTCACCTGATAGGGACTCTGCAGCCTGTTGAATCAGACTTTTCCTTAAACTCTAGATATCAACAGGGTGGCTATCCTGTGAAACTTTCCTTCTATCTATCCTCTTATGTTCACTAACTGGGGCCTGTGAATAAACTGACAAAGACAAACAGAAGAGGTTAATTTCCATGTACCTGGAGATGGGGTGCGGGGGTTGGGGTAGGGGGTGGGGTTAAAGAAAAGAAGTAAAAATGCCCCAAGGAAGTGGATGGGCCTGGGAAGATATATACCACTTTAAGAAGGGTGATACATTTTGATAAGACAAAGGAAAAGGAGTTTGGGCTGGTAGAAGTGGCAAATTCTGGGAAAGTAAATATGTGTGCCATCTTAATGGAAGATAAGAGTTATTTTTGGTAATGTTTGTTTATGTAGACTCATCTTGGTATTAACTTTCTGTTTCCTGTGATAAGGGTTGATCTTTTCCTCCTGGTACAGAGAGTACCAGGGGAGGGGACCTTCACAAAAGGAAATTTATGCTCTGCTCTTGGGCAGAAAGGTGGAGGGCAGAAAGTTCCTCCTATGTTTGCTATTTCTTAATAGCTTTCAGCGCAAAATCATCCTATGTCAAAGTGCTATATTTGGGGTGGCATATTCTCATTTCCCTTATAGTCAAACTTTAGAAAAAGTAAGAAACAAGGTAAAATTCAGGAACATCAGTTCCTGGAGTAGACTAATGACTTAAGGTTCTCCTACAACCACATTTGCTAAAGATTCCAATTAGTGGACAGAGTTTGATCAACCCAGCTTGATGTGGTGTATCAACCTTATGGTGGTCAGGGTAAAAGGGCCTTCTGATTGGCGGTTCCACGAACCACGTGGAACAGGATGGAAAATATGTTCTAAAGACATATTTGTATTCTCGGATCCAAATAATAGATGTCCACTATTGTAAATTGTAAAATCAGTGGTATAGGAAAGTGGTTTATGAGAATTAGTTATTGAATCTAAATGGAGAAAAATGCAGTGAAATTCCCATTGGTGTGCCAAAAGATGTAGGGACAGATTATAGACTGGAAAACTGCTTACCTAATTCTCAACTATGGCGAGGTAGGACTCATTGTGCCACAGGGGGCAGCTCTTGAGAATAAGTAGCTGTGGCTATGAACCAATTTAAAAAGAATGAAAAATGCAAGGGACATAGGAGTAGGATGATTTTTTTCTAACATCATTGAATATTTTAATAACAGTCTCAAATGTTGAGTCTTCAAGACATCCAATAAACCTCAAAATCTTTATGAGGTTGTGATTGAAACACATTATTGTGTAGTCATGACTAATGGTTTAAAAATAACATATAATAGAAGACAAAATATTCAAGTACATGATATAGAGTTGGGGCAAGAAATGTTTTATGTAATTTATGATTCAGTCCTATGGGTATGCAAACTCATTTGTGATATAAAGTTTTTATTTTCTTTTTAATTTCCCAGATTCTTGTAAAAAACTGAATTCTTATAGTTTGCTTTTGGCTTACAGATGTGGGGCTAACGTAGCTAAAATCCCAATTCACAGATTGACCCTGCAGGTTGCTGAATTTCATGCCAGTTTAATTCACAATCTAACTAAGTCTCACACTAAGAATTAGGATTTTGGCCAGGGATCTCAGCTATTGGAAAAGAATATAAGACAAGATTTAAAGAGATTTTTAAGATTATACAAGTTTTTGAAATGCTCTCTTGAGTATTTCTCTTACTGAGAAAGCCACATCTCTCTCTCTCTCTTTTTTTTTTTTTTTTTTTTTTTTTTTTTGCGGTACCGGGGATTGAACCCAGGGGCATTCTACCTCTGCACTACACCCCCGGCCCTATTTTTTTTTTATACTTTATTTTGAAACCTGGTCTCACAAAGTTGTGGAGGGCCTCACTAGGTAGAGAGAGAGAGAGATAGATTGATAGAGAGAGAGAGAGAGAGAGACAGGGAGAGAGAGAGAGAGAGAGAGAGCGAGTGAGCTGAGGCTGGCCACGAACCTGGATCCTCCGGTCTCTGCCTCCCAAAGTACTGGAAATACAAGTGTGTGCCACCATGCCCGGCCACATCTCTCTCTTTTTAAAAATTATTTTATTAGTGCAATTATACATCATAGTGAGGTTCAATGTGATAAAAACGTACATGCACACAGCTCTTTGTGTATTTCCCCCCACATCCCACCCCACTCTCCCTTCTGCCCTCCCCACACTAGTTGGTGAGAGTTGTAGTAACACCTCCCCATACTGCCATAGTATTATTTGAACTATTTTCTTCCTCAATCCTTCTTCTCTTCCCCTCCCTAAATTCCTTACCTAACTCCCTTCAACTATTCTACAGGTAAAGCTCTCTCTGCATTATTTAAAGTCCCTTGCTGGGTAGGGTGACCCATGTCTGTAATCCTAGTACTTGGAAGGCTGGGACAGTAGGATTGCAGGTTTGAGGCCAGCTTTAGCAACTGAGATCCTGTTTCAAAAAATAAGAAAAGTAAAAGGGATGAGGGTATACTTGGAGGTAAGATGGCCCTAGGTTCAATTTCTAGCACACACACATATAAAAAAAGTTCCTCATGTTTTCTATTTTCTCTCTAGCTTCCATGTATGAGAGAAAACATACCACCCTTGACTTCTTGAAACTGACTGGTCTTACTTAGCATAATGTTCTCCAGTTCCATCCATTTTCCTGCAAATGACATAATTTTGTTCTTTATGTCTAAGTAGAATTCCATTGTGTGTATATACCACATTTTCTTTATCCAGTCATCTATTGAGGAACACTTGGATTGGTTCCATAATTCATCTACTGTGAATTGTGCTGCTATAAACATGGGTATGCATGTGTTACTATAGTATTCTAACTTTAATTCTTTAAGAAAGATACTGACTCAGACAGCATTCTTACTACTGTAATCTGAAACAACTTGGCCACACACAACGTAGAGGAAGGAAGATTCAGTTTTTGGAGATTTTGGAGGTTCAATTCATGTCAGGTTGGATCTGCAGAACTGAGGGCATGGCAGCAAGAAGCAGAGAAAGGGAGAGAGCAAGGGCTCTGCTCTCACATCACAGAGACCAGAAGCAAGAGACAGCAAGCAAGGGGATTCAAGAAAACAAGTACAGTCCCCAAGACCACACCCCTAGGGATTCAACTCCTCCAGCCACACCCTACCTGCCTAGGTTACCACCAAATAAATCCATTAGGATGGATTTATTTTACTAATGAGATTTACAACCCTCATGCCATAATTACATCAACTCTGAACATTAATACATGAGCTATTCAGGAGAGATTGTATATCTAACCATAACATTTTGTTAGATTTAGACCTAAGCATTTCATTCTTTTTGAGGCTATTGTGAATGGAATTATTTTCCACACTTCTTTTTCAGTGGATTCATGGTTAGCATATAAAAAAACCTATTAATTTCTGTAAGTCAATTTTGTGTCCAGCTACTTTTCTTAATTTGTTTATCAGCTCTAGAAGTCTTCTGGTTGAGTTTTTTTTTATATTCTAAGTATAGGATCATATAATCTTCAAATAGAGATAATTTTACTTCTTTCCCTATTTGTATCACTTTAATTTTCTTTTCTTACCTTATTGCTCTAGCTAGAATGTCAAGTATTATATTAAACAGGAGTGGTGATAATGGGCATCTTTGTCTTGTTCCTGATTTTGTAGGAAATACTTTGTTTTTCTCCATTCAGTATGATGTTGGCTTGGGGTTTATAATATATTGCCTTTATGGTGTTGAATAACTTTTCTTATGTAGAAGAAATATGACAATTTTCCACATACCCTCTCTGTGTGTGCGTGTGTGTGTGTGTGTGTGTGTGTGTGTGTGTGGTACTAGGGATTGAACACAGAGGCATTCTACCTCTGAGTTACACCCCCAGCTCTATTTTATTTTTTATTTGGAAATAGTGTCTCACTAAGTTGTGGAGGGTCTCACTACATTACTGAGGCTGGCTGTGAACCCGCAATCCTCCTGTCTCAGCCTCCCAAGTACCGGGATTACATGTGTGAGCCAACACACCGGGCTGTATGTGCCCCATCTCTTAATGGTGTTCTAAAGATAACCAGAATCTGTGCTTGACACAGTTGGGGGGATTAAGTGCAAATTTAAAATGTTATGTCTAGAAGAATGTGAAAAGATCTGTAGGATTTTTTGTAGTATAATTTGAAATCAGGTATTGTGATGCCTCCAGCATGGTTTTTATTGCTGAAAATTGCTTTCATTATTCTAGGTATTTTGTTTTTTCATATGAATTTTAGGACTGATTTCTCTAGATCTGTGAAGAATGACATTGGTATTTTAATAGGGATCGCATTGAATCTATTGATTGCTTTTGGTAAAATGTCCATTTTGATTATATTGATGCTTGTCAAAAGAAGAAATACAAATGGCCAATAAATATATGAAAAAATGTTCAACATCATTAGCAATCAGGGAGATGCAAATCAAAACTACACTGAGATCCCATCTAACTCCAGTTAGAATGGCAACCATCAATAACACAAACAGTAATAAATGCTGGCAAGGATGTGGGGAAATAACAACCCTTATATACTGTTGATAGGATTGCAAACTAGTATAGTGCTATGGAGATAAGTGTGGAGCTTTCTCAGAAAATTGGGAATGGAACCACCATATGACCCAGCTATACCACTCCTGGGCATCTTTCCAAAGAAACTGAAGTCAGCTTATTATAGCAATACATGCATATCCATGCTTATAGCAGCACAATTCATAGTAGCCAAATTATGGAACCAGCCTAGATGTCCATCAAGAGGTGGGTGGATCACAAAACTGGTATATACACACAATGGAATTTTACTCAGCTCTAAAGAAGAACAAAATTATCTCATTTGCAGGAAAATTGGTGGAACTTGAGAATATTATGTAAGTGAGATTAGCCAGTCTCAGAAAGCAAATGGTTCTATGTTTTCTCTCAAATGTGGAAGCTAGATAGAAATTGGGAAACAAAAGAGACCTGACATAGAGGAACAGAAACTCAAATGGAGTGATGAAGTGGGGTTAGTGGAGGGAGGAGGGGGATAGAGATGTAAAGAAGGTAATAGTTTAAATAAAGCTATATACATACATGCAATTACCAATGCCAGTCTCAATGATAAGACAAGGAAGCGGAGGGAGAGGGAGGGATCTAGAGGGAAGTGTACCAAGTGTTGTGTGCATGTATATTCCTATCACTCTATAATTCAGTATGATGTATAATTATAATGCACAGCTGGGCATGGTGGCGCACACCTCAGCATAGGAGACTGAGACAGAAGATTACAGGTTTAAGGACAGCCTCACCAACATAGCGAGATGCTCA